>PVLC010016505.1:0-18869 GCA_004027655.1 Graphiurus murinus | reverse complement strand
GCTCTCATGAAACTAGCACTTAGTTCTCCACGCATAGATTGAGAGAAAAAACTCTGCAGTTTTACCTGTTCTTTGCTTGCACCAGTTATTTAGTCTTACAAAGAGTTTTAGTATAGTGCTTTATTCTAAACTCATTTTAGGAGGGTACTGGAGATTGAACCCAGGGATATTCTACTTCCAAGTTAGCCTCCAGTCTCCCCCCTCCTTTATTTTTTCAGTACTGGGGATTGAACTCAGGGGCATCCTAACTTCGAGTTGTACCCTGAGCCCTATTTTTTTTCTTTTTCTTTTTTGAAACCAGGTCTCACTAAGTTGTGGTTTGCCTCACTAGGTAGCTGAGGCTGGCCGCAAACCTGGATCCTCAGGTCTCAGCCTCCCAAATGTTTACAAGCGTGCACCACCACACCCTGCTCAGTCTCCTCTTTTTTATTCTGAAAGAGTTTCATTATGTTTCTGAAGCTGGCCTCATACCTGTAGTCTTCCTGTTTTAGTTTCCCAAGTGCTGGGATTACAGGCATGTGCTACCATGCTTGGCTTAAACTCATTTTTAAATGGAAGTTATACAATGTCCAATTCTGGCTTATGGATGTCATCTGTCATCTGCAAGCAGATGAACTGCAAGCACGGCAACTGCAGTCCATTCAAGGAAATGGGTATGGGTAACACAGAAGGCTGGCCTCAGGGGGATGGGGTCAGGACAAGTACAAAGGCCCTGCTCTCAGATATGTGCTTGGCGATTAATAGATGCTCTGTGGCTACTGTCTTGAAATTGTTAACAATTTTGTGTTCATAAATTTTAATGGAGCATGAATAGTGAGCTGGAGCGGAGAGCCTCTGCTCACAGGCTGTGTAGTCTACTTCCACTGCCCACCATCTCCCCACCTCCTTGGGATGGGTTCTGGGCCAGCCATGCCCTGCTCATGCCCAGATACCACGTCACTCTTTGCTCCATCAGGGGCCTGGATACAGGTGTTTGGAGAGTTGGAGTAAGGCACACACAGTCCAGGGACAATGGAGTCAGGGGCTGGGCCCCAGGGGCCTTCAAGACACAAGGCTAGTTCCACAAGTAGCCCCATGTCTGAGGAGGCAAAACATCACATCAAAAATGAAAACAAAAAAACAAAACAAAAACACTGACAATTCAAGAGAGATGACATTTGAAAATAAAAAGATGTATTCCTGCCTTTTTAACAATGTGTTCTACATTTCCTTTTTTTTTTTTTTCTGGGCACTGAAAAGCAGCTCGCCCTTCCTTCCAAGGTTCATGCAGTATCAAACTAAAAACCTGAGAGTTTTAAAGAGTTTAGTTAAGATAAATGGGAAGTTTTTCTTTTTATTTAGAAGCATCCTAAATCTGGAAAGTGTGAAAAGTAAGTACCTGGCCATAGCTATCACTTTTCTTGTTGTTAAGACATCTGCTTGCTCACTTTAGTTTTCTTACACATGCAGTGTGTATAAAGCAGAGCTGTGAAGGATTCAGACATCATTCAGATTCCACTTCTGCTACTTCCTAAAAATCAGCATCCTTGGGCCAGTTACGTAAACTTTCTTAGATTCACTCTTCTAGAAAATGATTTTAATAACATCATTACAGTCATACATAATGCAATTTAAATAATGTTCTATACATTTAATATTTCAATGTGCACAGGGTAAACTCTGTGTGTGTATGTTTGTGTGTGTGTGCGAAATACTACAAATGTGTAATTTTAGGTGAAATGACTGAAAGTCACTACATGATGTTTCTAAGGTCAATACACTTGAATCTGGACGGATTCTTCAAATGTCACTGTGAGGAAGGGTTGAGATGGCAGAGTACCTTTCAGTGGCAAGCCTAAAGTTTAAGACCTTTGGAACCACTGGACCTCAAGGATGGTGTTTAAGGATCTACATAAACCACAATAATTTTTTCTTAGATAAGGAGAATTTCGTCATTTTTTGGATGTGTGAGAGTTTGCATAAATTGTGCAATTTACATTCTACATGCTTTAATAAAGTTAGAGTGGTGGCTAATACTGATGGTAATCAATAATTAGCAAAAGCAGAGTAGGAATCTAGACAACTTTTTCACAAATACTATGTAGAAAACAATATTTGTGAAATTACAAGGGTTTTGACTGAATAAAATTTAATTCTAAATAATCCATAAATCTTTTATTTGGGTAACTTTTAAATAGACTCTGAGAAATGGCAGGGTATTCAGAGAGGAAACAATTAATTTGTTCAGTCTTCTAATGAAAACATGGGTCAGAGATATGGAGGAGCAATTTTTACAGACAAATTTTATTTGAATTAAAATTCCATGATCTTCTTTTCAAGATCATAAAATCAACACCTTTAGCCTTAAGTAACTCATATCCTGCTCACTACCAAAATGTGCTGTAAGTCAGTTAATAAGTATAGTCTATATATACATTACAATCATAGATAAGTAGCAAAAGACTTCTAAGGCAGTTGCATAAAAGCAGAACAAGTCACATTCTTGTGAGTGAAAGACAAATTTTAGTTATTCTTCTCATGAATTTGTAAAAATTATGTAATCAATAGAGATCAGAGATTATTTGGAAAAAATGCGCAAAATGATTTTGTCAATGTAATGTATTGAGTTTTTCCTGTGACTAGGTTAACGAAATTACATCTTAGCAAAGGAGCTAAGATAATAAAGATAACTAGGTTCTAATTGCCTAGATCATTACTAATACTCATTTGGTTGATAACAAATACTTGAACTACTTAAGGCTATGAATATCTAAAAACATTTTCCAAATGATCTACAGTGTCTATGGAAGGAGAGCTGATACCGTGAAATGGAACTAGCAAATGTGAGACAAGTTTAATCATTGTTGAAATTGTAAAGACCTAAGCAGTAGTTGGAATTAATTCCTGTTGAAGTAACTAAATGAATAACTCCTGCTTCAGTGAATCAAACTGAACTATATCTGCTCCAATTTAGGCTTGTCTTCTTGTTCCGTATCCACTGGGAATGGACAAATATTTTCTATACTTATTTCTTCCTCCTCTTCTCTTTTATTCTTGTCTCCTCTCTCCCCCCTCCCTCCCCTCTCCTTCATACCTCCCTCCCTCCCTTCCTTCCTTCCTACCTTCCTTCTTCTTTCATACAGCGGATTGAACACAGGGTCATTCTACTTCTGAGCTATACCCCCAGCCATATTTTTATTTTTATTTTGAAACAGGGTCTCACTAGGTTGATGAGATTCTCACTTCTTCTAAGGCTATCCTCAAACCTACAACTTCCTATCTCAGCCTCCCAAGTACTGGGATTACAGGCATGTGCCACCATGCCTGGCTTATACTTATTTCAAGAGAGCAATAAATTTCCCCTCAGCTTTGTCACCTACCTTTCCATTTTTTGTTCTCAATCACTCTCACTTCTTGTAATGGTCATTAAAAGCTTAAGACAACAGAATGATATTTTTGTAGGATATTCTATCAGATATAAAATTAGGGAGATAAAGAAAAGGGGAGGTGGTTGATAGAAAAGGAAATACCATTGATTCCTACTAAGATAAAACCTGTGTTCGAGCTCACAAAATCTTCAAACAATCTGGTTCAAAATTTATGTAAAAGTAGAGCTATTTCACTTTCTTTTTAGGCTTTGATTAATAAAGTACATTAAAAAAAACAGGAAGGGGATAGCAGAGATACAGGAAAAATTTTATCAGGCACAAATTACTTCACCTTATTAAAGATATCTAACTTTCCTACCAATAAATAAATAAATAAATAATCTATGCCCTTTGGTGAAATAAAAGTATACTGAAGAATACCTTAAAATTTCTCTCTCTATACTTGCTTCTCCTGCCAGAATTATGTGTTATATGCAATACAGTAATGATGTAATGTCCTTGGGAATTATAAACTAAATACTCAACAGAGACATTGTAGATACAATACTTTGGAAAAGACTGAAAAAGATAGAATTCACCTTCTATAGTTCATAATAGTCAGAAAGAAGCAACTTAAACATTATTAGATTTTGATATTTAAAGTGGCCCAATAGAAATACAAGCATGCCATTATTGAGTAGAACATTAAAAAAATATACTCAAGTCAGGCGTGGTAGTGCACTCCTATAATTCCAGTACTTGTGAGGCTGAGACAGGAGGACCACAGGTTATCAGCCAGCCTCAGCAACTTAACAAGGCCCACAACTTAGTGAAACTCTGCTTCAAAAAAATTATGTATACACACACACACACACACACACACACACACACACACACACACACACTTAAGGAGGGCTGAAGGTACTCAAGAAAAAATTCTGAGTTGATAGCAGAAAATTAAATAAATGTATAGGTTATGACACCATTTATCAGACTGTCTACAACAGAACAAAAAACTGTAGGGTATTCATAAATAAATTAACAAAAGAAGTTACCAGACTGGTATGAAAAAAATATAAAATATTACTGGAAAATGACAGATCTAAATCTAAAATTAAAAAAATAATTCTCATTTTCATGGGATTAGAAAGACATACTATTATAAAGATTTTAGTCAAACAAAATTCAATAGTTCAATATAATATAATCAAAATAAACATATTTTTCATTGGCCCTTAACATTTGATTTTAAAAATTAGAGAAATGCAGCCGGGCGTGGTGGTGCACGCTTGTAATCCCAGCATTTGGGAGGCTGAGACCGGAGGATCCGGGTTCGCGGCCAGCCTCAGCTACCTAGTGAGGCACTCTGCAACTTAGTGAGACCCGGTTTCAAAATAAAGAATAAAAAATAGGCCTGGGTGTATAGCTCAGAGGTAGAATGCCCCTGAGTTCAATCCCCAGTACCGCAAAAAAAAAAAAAAAAAAAAAAAAAAAAAAAAAAAAAAAAAAAAAAAAAAAAAAAAAAAAAAAAAAATAGAGAAATGCAAAGTTAAACCATAGCAAGACTTTATTATTGTACAAATCTGCTTGGGTTTCCATAATAAGATACCATAGACTGGGCTGCTTACTTAATTGAAATTTATTTTCTCATTGTTCTAAAGACTAGTTGAAGAAACTAGAATGCAGGTTTGGGACTGAAAATATAAGTATCTATAATAGAAATAAATTTCTGGTAGAAGAAAGGCAGGTATTCTCTAAAAATTGATAAATGTACAATGATATAGGAATTTTGGTAAGAGATTTGAATGTGTCAGAAAAATACATAAGATTAAGGCAGAAGTGTTTTCTTCCAGGTATGGGTTTGTGAATGGAAAGGAGGTGTGACTGAGATGGTAAATTTAACATCAGGTGTATATCACTCAGATAGCAATGCAAAACTTTTTAAAGTTGTTTTTGAGGAATTAGGATATTTGGTGTAAGAAGTTGGAGTGTACAGTATGAAACAAATTTGGCTGAAAATTCAGGCTTTTCTAATGATTAATACTGGAATAAACCACCTTGTGAAAGTGTAAATTCTGAGTAAGATAACAGGGGTGATTTATACATGTAAGAGATATTACAATCAGGGATTCTATGGTATAATGTGCCATCCATTAGCAGAGAGATTTTCAAAGAACTGCTACTAGACAGTAAAACCAAATTATTTTTAAAATACAATATCTTAGCTGCATTTTTGCAGTGAAAAAACCTCACATTTCTTCTTCTCCACGTTCATGTTATGTAAAAAGGACTTCAATTTTTAGAAATAAAGCAACAAATTTAATTTAACTCAAGGCAAAATGAGGCCTCTATTAAATTTCCATTGAAGATACTTTGGCTGAAAACCTCTCAGAGAAATCAAAGGAAAAAGAAGTTGGAAGTACATAAACAAGTTATAAAGGAGAAATTGGTTCTGTGAGGGTAAATTTATTTGGTTTAACTCTCTTTGGGTAATATAAAATATATAATGTTTCTTATGAGGGTTTTCTTATTGTTCAAGCTCAACTTGAAGCCACAGTTCAGAGAACAAGATAATGTGGATTCTTACTGTTTATGTGGAACTTTCTTCTAAAGTCCCTCACAGAATTGGAACATAGGTACTGGGCAACAGAGCCTAGGCCTGAGCAGGCAGCCAGAGCACAGCTGGGTCATGCATCTCTGCTCCACAGTGGAAATCTCTGCATGAAGCTACTGCTCTGTAAGGTATGGTGCTGGCAAGAGCCAGGCCACTGCATTCTTGGACAGCTCTAATTGCTGGAATGCTTCCCCACTGAGCTCAATTCTAGACAACATAAATTAACTATATGCTTTTTCAAATACTATGGTTTGTTTTGTACCATAAGCTTATTGGATAGGCTGCTTCCAGATGTAAGCAAAAGGAAACCAAAACAAATCTTTGACTCTATCATACTATGTTGTATTATAACCTTATTAAATTATACTATACTGCATTGTATTACATTGTCTTGTATATAAAATAAAGTATATTTCCTGTCAGAATTCACCCACACCACCCTGAAGGCACATCTTTCCCAGGAGTGGTACAAATTTTGCTGTTAAATTATTCAGAATCAGTCCAGATTCCTGTTATTAACAGCCTTTCTGGCATTGTTCTTTATCACTCTCAAGAGCTAAGAATGCCAGTTTTATCTCTGACCTTTACATCTGTGGTTTTACACCTTAGCAATAAAGTGTTAGTGATCAGGGCATGATTTCCACATCTGATTTCCCACACTTCTCATTTGCCTGGAATTTCAACTTCTATCACTTAAGCTCTATTTTTTCTCAATATATAATGAACAGTTACTCCTCTGTTACCAGAGTCAAGTTAAGTGTTTCCTGTGAGGAGACATTTTCTGCCCTTCTTGGATGGAATTCACTAGTCCTGTGTGCTCCTACCAAAGCCCACACATATTTATCAAGGAAGAGCTTAAGACAATCAAGTCCTATAAGACTGTCCTGCACCCTGCCCACAGGCAATCACTCTCCACCATGCCAGTTGTATCTTATCACACTGCAATTCTGATTGTATCACTTCCTTTCAAAATCTCTCCCCATTACTTTTTGGATACAATTTCAAGGACTTGCACATTTAGTATGGAATATAAGGTTCTTCATGATTTAATTCTTCTTTAGCTTCATAGCTTCTTTAGATTTATTATCTTCAGTTACTTCCCCACTAGCTTCATATTTAACTATTAGAAAATTTCCTGATATCTCCCACATTCCCCACTCTGTCCCTCATACACCTCAACACCTCATCAAATTTTTTCCACTTAGTCCATCAGAAAGGTAGTGGGTGCTTCCTGAAGATGACTCAGATCTAAGCTCAAGATCTAAGTTTAGTCCATTCATTAAGGCAGCACAGACTCCTATATAAGATGACCTACCTAGCACTCATTTCCTTTTTTATATTACTCAGCATTTATTACTGTCGATAATGGTTATAATGTTTTCTGGATTTTAAAGTTATATTGTATGTTTAACAATAGCATGTATTTCATCTTTTTTTTTTTTCCTAAATGAGGGAATGCATAAACACTTACTTAGTGAGTGAATGAATGTTTTCTGTACCTAGAAAATATATTATTGTACCAAAATCTTGGACTTCACCTTTTTTACATCAAGTATTTGAAAAATGGAAAGGACCCACAGGACATCTCTCTTAAAATGGACACTATCTTAGAATTTAATGAATGATACTTTTTAAAACAAAACCATCTGTAACCAAGGATGGCTGTGTGACTGGCTAGTGAGGGTAAGTAGAAACAATGTGTGCAACTTCTGGTTTTAGCTTCCTTCCTCTTTTCCACTCTTTTTTTTTTTTTTTTTTTTTTTTTTGTAGTACTGGAAATTGAACCCTGAGGCATTCTACCTTCAAACTACACCTCCAGCCCAATTTTATTCTTATTTGGAAACAGGGTTTGGCTAGGTTGATGAGAGTCTCACTACTTGCTGAGGCTGGCTTCGAACCTGTGATCCTCCTGTCGCAGCCTCCCAAGTACTGGGATTACAGGTATGCACTGCCACGCCTGGCTTTTCCACTGTTTTGAAGGCAGGTGTGGTGGTACACCAGCTTAGCCTGTGCGATGCCATTTGGACATTGAACCTTCAGGAGTGTGAGCTAAATAAACCTCTTTCCTTTACACAAAAAGAAAAAAAAATCAGTAAAAGTAAAAAATCGCATGCTTGTATGGTCTCCCTAATATGTGGAAGTTAGGGAGAAAATGGGACATAAGAAGGACTCCAGATGAAGAAGGAGAAACGTTAGGTGAGCAAAGAACTTGACTTAATGGAAGGTGATGGGGGGAGGGGGGAACACCCTAATGAGCATGATGTACTTTCACAAACACATCAAAGTCAATCACTAAACTGAACTTGAGAAGGAGGGAGTGGGGTGGGAATTGGGGAAGGGTTAAATGAGAAATGTGTGCATGTAAGCCTTTACCAGCTTGTACCTAACAAAGATGTATGATTACAATGCACCAATTAAAAATAAATAAATAAAAAACCCACAAAAACAAAACCATCAATTTTAAAAATAAAAATTGGTTTAAAAAAGAAATGAAATTTCAATTTCCACAAAAGTAGTAAAGCCATAATTTTACATTATAGGGAGTCAAGTTAGTGCGTGGAAGACTTTCTACGGGTCCTGAGTGTTTCTCCCTGGAGTAAGGGATGCTGCAAATCTCAAGTACAGACTGACATCTGCAAGTCTTCACTAGGCACCCATCACCAGCCTTCCTGACACTCTAAGGTCTCCTTTATCACATCTTCCTCTTTTTTTTTTTTTTTTTTGTAGTAGTACTGGGGATTGAACTCAGGGGCATTCTACCTCTGAGCTATCCCCCAGCCCTATTTTTTATTCTTTATTTTGAAACCGGGTCTCACTAAGTTGCGGAGTGCCTCACTAGGTAGCTTAGGCTAGCCTTGAACGCGACTCCTCCGGTCTCAGTCTCCCAAATGCTGGGATTACAAGCATGAGCCACCACGCCTGGCTCCTTCCTCTAAATTCACACACTCTTACACTTCCTTCCCTCACTCCCAACTTGGTGAAGGAAACATATCAGATAATCCTTTATGACCAAAAATACTGATGTTTCATCATGACTTAATTCATCTTTTTTCAAAGGTTTGTATTTTTGAACCACCACTAAACCTAAAGGAGGTTTTGGTTAGAATTCCCATTTGGGGATAGGTTATCTTTCAGCTTAAATTATACTATATAAAAAATGGTCACATAAAGATGATCTAGTTTACCAAGGAAAAACATTTCCTTTTCATATTATTGGTTTGATTCAAAATTTTGTGGTAACAATAATATTAATGATGACTAAAATTTATCATTGTCTGTTTTCAGAGGACTTTTCATGTACCAAACACTGTGCCAAGTGCTTTTCAAATATTATTTCATTTCACTTGCATGGCAGTGCTAAAGAAATTCACTGTCATCCCAAATCTTTAAGTAGAAAATTAAGTTCAAATAGGTTAAGTGGAACACTTAAGGAATCACTGATGTTGAACAGTGGAGCTAGGACTCACATTTTGATTTGTATGATTCCAAAATGAAAACTTTCTGCAGCCTCCCTCACAAAAAAAAAAAAAAAATTAAAGTTGGGTTATAGTTGATCTTTCACTAGAGTATATGCTTAAATCCCTTAATATTGAGGCATCAATACTACTATTAGCCCTGAGTGATGGTAAAGTTTCTTTTTTTGTAAACAATGAAAATTCATGAGATCATAATTTATCTAATTCTAATTGTAAACACATCATTTTTCTTAATGAATGAAGAACAACTAATACGATAATCTCCCCTTGGTCCATGATTTTACTTTATGAGGTTTCAGTTACCTTTGGTCAGTGGTAGTCCAGAAATATTCAATAGAAAACTGCAGGAAAAAAAATCTACAAGTTTTAAATTGCATGCTCTTCTGGAAGCAGCATGATGAAATCTCACACCTTCCAGGTCCTGTCTTCCAGGACATGAGTGATCCCTTTTCCAGTGTATATATACTGTGCATGCTACCTACCCCTCAGACACTTAGCACCACTTAGTAGGCTTCTAGGCTATCAGACTAACTGTGTCAGTATATCAGGGCTTGCATTCAAGTAAACTTAATGTAATCACTTAGTGAACTGTCACAGTCCTGCAGTATTCAGCTGGCTTCATCTCATCACACAGGTGTTTGTATCATCTCACATCGTCAGCATTATAACAAGAAGGGTATGTACTGTACAATAATACTTTTTTTTAGAAAGAGATCACATGAACAAAATTTTATTTCAGTGTATTATCACTATTCTATTTTATTATTAGTTACTGTTGATCTCAATCTCACCACTGAATTTATAAATTAAAATGTATTATATGGATGCAAATATCAGAGAAAAACATCATGTAGGATTTGGCACTGTCCTGCAATACAGATATGCACCGGGGGTCTTGGAATGTACTGGTTCTCAATAAATGAGATGCAAAAATATCATAGAACTCCCAAAGATTGCTTTTAAAAATGTCCTAATTTTTCATATTAGGTATATATATATGTAAATATTCTAATAAATATAAAAAATTTTTTAAAATCTCAAAATTATCTCTCTATATTTAAATCTGCTTAAATACATTATTCTTTTTTATAATAAAGGGTTTCAAGGTAACAGTCTTGTTTTATTTTCTAACATTCTCTAAAACATATATGTGAAAAATTACTTTAAAAAACTGACATAAGAGAAAAATATAAAATAATGTAACAATTTTTATTTTCAGATAAAATGCCATTTCAGTTTCATTAGCATCTATGAATATAGAACGAGTCCAAATTTTATGTATGATTATAATGCATCAATTCATTTTTAAAAAATAATTTTAATCTGTAATTAATATCAAGAGTACAAATAGGCATTTTATGTTGTATAGCCCATCCATTCAACATTTTGCAATAAAATAACTAGTAACAAATTAAACAATTTACATATGTAGTTAACTAAAATGTCCTTCTAATAACACAATGTCTTATATATAAAATACAGCATTCACATGCTGGTATTCCAACCTCCTTATTTTAATTTAATTTGAGCTATGCTATGACATGAAATAGATCATTTATTCTGTTTCTATATTTTATTTCTGATTAATGTACATAAATGACGCATATTTGTGGGGTTCAATTATGTACTCTTGGCTGCAGATATAAACACCTATTATTTTCTAGACTAAATGAAACTTCCAGTTGACTTTTGATTTTTAGGAGAATCTTGATAGTTTGCAATTTGTTTGTTTATTTATTTATTTATTCACTTATTTATTTTGGTAATGGAGGTTGAAACCAGAGGTGTTTTACCTATGATCTACACCCCCAGTTCTATTTTATTTTGAAACAAAGTCTCACTAAGTTGCAGAGGGTCAAATTGCTAAGGCTGGCTGTGAACCTGGGATTCTCCTGTCTCAGCTTCCCAAATACTGAGATTATAGGTGTGTATCACCATGCTGGGCTTTATTTTTTAATTATATGAATTATTTGGACAACATTACTGTAAATAACTAGATTCAAGACATTCTGGAAATGCCATTATAAAGTATATTTATTCAAGTACCAGTATGCTTTTAAAACTATATTCAAATTGTACTTTTTTGGATCAGAGAGCTGCTTACATGTTTCTGTATTTTAAACTAGTAATTTATACCTTGAACTAACATGGTTGCTATTTCTCTTTTATATCCATAACCTTATCAGCAGCTTTGTTTGTTTATTTGCTTTGTTAAGATATGAAAACAAGGTCTGTATTATATTGAATTTACCGTTTAGAAAAAAACGACTTTAATATTTTTTTCTATATATTGAAACTCCTGCTGGTACGACTGTCACTGCTACTATGTTATTGAAATTCAGTGGAAATGATAGACAGGAAGGCCAGTTTAATTGCTTTGACTTGAAAACACAAAATGTTTCTCCCAAACATTACCTCCTACCATTTTTGCAAGCACAGTAATATGTTCCTATACCAGTCATGGAGCATACATCTTTAAGATAGCAAAATTGAAATAGCACAAGATAAAGCACTTTAGATTTTGTAAAAATCATAGTTTTAAACTTACAGTAATGCTTGCTTTAGTTTCTGTGTATATAGTTTTGTTTATTGCTAAAAAATGAAGGGAAGTTAATTCCAGATTTCATTCATTATTCAAGGAATTATTAAGAAGATTACAAACTCATCACAAGCATTGCTCATTTTTATTGGCTTTGCATCAGAGCTTAAAATGCTATTGTAAAATTCAGCAGCACATGTGGTTTGGTGGGTAGTATAATTTTAGAGGGATTTGAAAAACTTAATAAAGGCCATAGAGTTATTCACATAGAAATTATTTTCATGTTAACTACACAGTGTCATTTATTTATATAAACCTATGACAAAAACAAAAAATAATTTTAGTGTCTTTGAATATCTCAATGTGATCGCAAATTAAATAATAAAATGCATATAATAATTAAGATATTTTTAAAAGCTTAGAAAAATATTTAAAGGAAATCTTACTTTTTACTCTTCCTTTTTTTGTTGTTGTTGTGGTACTAGGTACTAGGGATTGAACCAGGGGCATTCTACTTCTGAGTTACACTCCCAGCTCTATTTTTTATTCTTTATTTTAAAACAGGGTATCACTACATTACAGAGGGTCTCACTAAGTAGCTGAGGTTGGCTGGGCACAGCCGATCCTCCTGTTTTAGCTTCCCAAGTACTAAATTACAAGCATGTGCCACTATGCCCGGCTTCCTCTTCCTTTTTACTACCTTTCAAAGCTTCAAAATTTGAGAAGTCTAGCAAAATTTTCATGTTTTTTCCCCAAAAATCAATTATAGAATGATAAGCAGGCAGTGATAGTAAGAAAGGATGATGGTAAGCTTTAAAAATATTTTTATTAAGGCAAACACAGTGGTGCACAATTGTAATCTCTGTATTTGGGGGGCTGAGACAGGAAGATTGCATGTTTGAGGCCAGCATACAGTACTGGTAATTTAGCCAGACTCTGTTTCAAAACAATTAAAAAGTGGTGGCTCATGCCTATAATCCCAGTATTTGGGAGGCTCAGACAGGAGGATCGTGGGTTCAAGGACAGTGACAGCAATGTAGTCAAACTCTGTTTAAAACAAAAAAAATAAAATAGAGCCTGTGTAGCTCAGAGTAAACTCAATCCCTGAGTTCAATTCTCAGTACCACACCACCCCCCTCTCCCCCTGACACACACACAGAGGACTGGGGAAATAGCTCAGTAGTAGAACCTTCCCATTCACTCCAAATTCAATCCCTTGCACTACAAAAGAAAAAATGTATTTGTTAAGTAAAATCACATAAGAAAAAAGTATTTATCACAAAGATCTTAACATTCCTTTCCTCATAAATATTTTTTTCATTTCTCTTAAATTCAGTGTTTCCATTCTTTGCCACTAACTTAGTGCAAAAATATAATACACATATTTTTTAAAAAACACAAAGATTCAGTACTTTTCTAATCCAGATTCATCATTCAATTAATTTTCTAATACAATAAAAACTCTTTTTACCTCAGATTTTCATTCATTCATTCATTCATTCATTCATTCACAAATACGTACCATGTTAGACACAATTCTAGGAACTTTGGATGTGAGTTGAATAAAAATCCTGATTTCTTAAGATATATATTTAATTAAGGAGATAAGTAAAATCAAATATGAGTAAATGAATTGTAAAATATAATAGAAAATGTTATATCATATAGAGAAAATAGAAAAGGTTAAGGGCACGGAAAGTGGAAGATATGGGATTTAAATTTTAATAGGCTATTCATGATGGGCCTTACTGTCACTCCAGGGAGGATTTCAAGGTTTAAGAACGAACGTGAGTCTTGCAGATATCTAAGGTACCTCTGGGCAGAGAGAACAGGCTTGGGATTGCCTGAAAGTAGATAGAAACCTGTACACAGAACAGTTCTTTTAAAAATGTACCACAAATTACCACAAACTCAGTTGATTACACCATAAATATATTATCTTACAGTTTCAGAGGCCAGATATCCAAAATGAGTTTTAGTAAGATGAAATCAATGTGTCCACAAGGTCCTTTCCTCTAGCTTTCTGGGGGAGAACTGGCTACTGGGGAGCAATGGGCCACTGGGAAGCCTTTTCCAGCCCTTGGGTTACATTCTCGTACTCTTTGGCTGTTAGGCCCTTCTAGGTCAGCAGAGTAGCATCCTACTTCAGACTTCACATCGTCTTCTTCTGCCCAACCTCCATCTACCTACCTTCTATAAGGAAACTTGTGATTAAAATTAGGACCCACTCAAATAATCCAGGATAATTTCCCATCTCAAGATCCCTAACTTAAGTCATTTATACATAGTCTCTTTTACCATATAAAGTATGTGTGTATGTGTGTGTGTGAGTGTTTATACATTAAATTCATAGTATTCTTCTCTGTATATTTACTCATTACATTTATTTCGAAATGACATTTTGTACTTTCTGATTGAAAAGAGTCTGAATAAAGTTGTTGATGATTCCTATAGTTCCTATCATATCAGCTTTATATTTGAAATTAGACTACCTAAAGAGGCAAAATAGCTTTGTTCCTAAGAAACATTAAGGCTTGTAAAATGATAAGACAAAATGTTTTATTTAATGCAGATTATGTTTCTTAAGTCATATGTGATACATTTTTTATTTTTTCAGTACTGGGGATTGAACCCAGTGATCTTCTAACTCGGAGTTACACCCCTAGCCCTAGTTTTTATTCCTTATTTTCAAACAGGTCTCACTAAGTAGCTGAAGCTGGCTGAAAACCTGAGATTCTCCTATCTACTGGGATTACAAGGGTGTGTCACCACTCCTGGCTCTATTTTTTTTTTTTTTGTATCAGGGTCTTACTAGGCTGATGAGAGTTTCAATATTTGCTGAGGCTGTCCCTGAACCTGTGGATTCAACCCTCCTTTCTCAGACTCCCAAGAACTGGGATTACAAATTTGTGGTTTTTATGTGATTCTTTACAAATCAAAAGATATCTGGGGGAAAAATTGAAGTTCAATTAATTTTGTTCTTTATTTGATTTTTCATGGGTAACAGAACTTAATTCCTTTAAATTGAATGTAACATTGTAAATTAAGTATATTGCCACAAACTCAATGATTTTTCTCTTTAACCAACAAGTTAAATTGTGATCCTTAAAACCAAAGCATGGCATTTTCACCTATGGTTACACATTGGCCATTTATTTTAGTTACCTATTTCACAAATTTATGCAGATTATCATGGGTAGAAAGAGTGCTTGATGATACTGCCTAATACATCCATGTAAAAGCAAGTTCTAACAAGTTGTGTTAGCAACCTCAAGTGTGATTAGTTTTGTCAAGATATTTCTTTAATTCTTTCTGTGGATTTTAGTAACTTATTGGTTACATTTTATTTTAATTCTTCTATTTTGTTTGATTTTGAAATATATATATATATATCTGTGTATGTGTGTGTATACATATATATATTTATTTCTGTTTTTTCATTGTTTTTAGCTGTAGATTTCATGGTTATGCATGTGATTAAACAGAAATTACTAGAGGTGATTTCAAATATGCCCCTTTACTCAGTGTGAATTCTAGAGGGAAACTATGGGAATAACAGTATTTGTACCATTTAGAATATTCTGATTTTATATTAGGAGCTAAAGTGGTAAGAATATAAATACATTGGTAACTAATCCATAGAGAAACAAGGTTGCTGTTTTTGTAGGCCTGTGCAAAGAAAATTAGGAAAACAGCAAATATTTGTTTTCAGAAACATTTACTCTCTGCCCTAGATGTATGTCTGAATGTTTGCTTGGTTTGTATCATTCTCAAGAGATGTGGTTTATTAGAGCCACTTGGATGACAGTCTTAGGAATCTAAAGATGATTGTTTGTTTTTCCCAAAGTACCATTTCTCAATGTTTATTGTTCAGCCCTGCAGTATTAAAATGACATGTTCAGTTCTGGGTGATTGTTTTAAAAATTATTTCAACTATTTTAATACTTGTTATAAATAAATGTCAATTTTGTGACATGTAGTAAATGCTTAGAAGCAGTACATTCTTTTAATATAAAAATTGCCTTTACTTATGCTTCACAGAACAATGAACAACAATTGCAAGCTCCCAGATCAATTCTGTACATGTTTATTTGAAGTAGGTAGACATTCAAACAGAGACATTTATTTGGTTGCTATTTTAGATTGGATTATCTCTTAATATAATTTCGTTCACAGTTACTCCTAATACTGAGGATTTTAAGAGGATGTTTCTCCCCCTGTGCAACCATGTTGTATTGATCAGTTTCCACATCGTTCCATATGAAGAGCTCATTGATCATTACACATTCCAGTGATATATCGAACAGTTAAGTACTTATCTACTGTGGCTTCCTGAGTAGGGTACAAAAAAACACTTTGCCCCAATGCACAAATTAATGTACAATAGAACACTGGCAAAGAGTTCTATAACTTTGATTTAAAAGGACCGTGGTTCAGTCCTGACTTCACTATTTTGTATTGGACATGGGCACATCCAAAGATCACTAGAGCTCAGTTCATTTATCTGTAAAGTAGATGAAGTAAAAGGATTTGAAGCAGAGTGTTGAAACCAATAAAAATGGTGCTTGATACAGGTCTCTCTCTTATTCATTCCAATTCCATTACTATTACATTCTTCACATCTGAATGGTGTAGTGAACATTGTGTGGGCTTGAAAGTTAGAAACTCATTCTCAACTCTACTGATTATGTGACTTTGAGCAAATTATATTATTGATCTGTCTTATTATTATTTAGAAAAATGAGGATAAGAGTTTCTCTCACACAGTATGATTGGAAGATTAAAGGAGATAAATTACATATTTCATAATAAGTGTCCTATATACAAACAGTTTTATTGAAGACTCTGCCATCTAGTTGAAGAAAATTATCATAACATCTAAAGTATAGCATGATGAGTAGAGTTAATAATAATGTTTTATATTCTTGCAATTGGCTCAGAGTAGAACTTAAGTATTCTCACTGCACACACAGACACATGTGCATGTACACACACACACACACACACATGTACAGAAGTAACTCTCTAGGGTATGATATATATATTGTTCTATTGTGTTGAACAGTTCAGTGTATATTTATATCAAAATATCACATTGTAAGCCTTGAATATGTACAATTGTTAATTATACTCAAACTGAAAAAACAGAAAACTATATGGGTTTATTTCTAAAAGAATAATTTTGTTTCTAAATATAAATGGATCATATTTTATATCATGGAAGAAAATCATATTCATAGAACAAATGTATCTAGTCATTTAAAAAATCAAGAAATCGTCTTGAATTTTACATTTCTGGAATTACAAATATTGTACCAGATTTTCTACTTCATCTAAAACTATTTAACAGAATATGAACAATAAAAAATAAACAATCAATGCCACTCTTCCTTAAACAACAAAAATAAGGTACTTAAGGATAATTTATCAGAAGAGTAGCTGGCAAACATTTTCTCCCACTCTGTGGACTCTCTGTTGAGGTTCTTGATAGTTTCCTTTGCTGCACAGAAGCTCTTCAGTTTAATGCAATCCCATGTATTAATATTCCTTTGAGTTGCCTGTGCTTTTGGGGTCTTGTTGAGAAAGTTTTTACCTGTGCCTATGTGTTGAAGTGTTGGTCCTATGCCCTCTTCAAGTAGCTGCAAGGTCTCTGGCCTGACTTCCAGGTCTTTGATCCATCTTGAGTTGACTCTTGCGCAGGGTGAGAAAGTGGGGTTTATTTCCATTTCCCTGCATATGGTTAATCAGTTTTGCCAACACCATTTGTTAAAAAGGCTATCTTTTTCCAGTGTATATTTTTGGCTCCTTTGTCAAAAATCAATTGACTGTAAGCACGTGGGTCTGCTTCTGAATCTTCTATTCTGCTCCATTGGTCTATGTGTCTCTTTTTGTGCCAATATCATGCTGTTTTTATTACTGTGGCTTTGTAGTAGAGTTTGAAGTCAAGTATTGTGATACCTCCTGCATGGTTCTTGTTGCTAAGAACTACTTTGGCTATCCTGGGCTTTTTGTTGTTCCAAATGAATTTAAGGACTGACTTTTCTATGTCTGTGAGGAGTGACCTTGGTAATTTCATGGGTATTGCATTGAATCTGTAGATCATTTTTGGGAGGATGGCCATTTTGATGATATTTATTCTGCCTATCCAAGAGCATGGAGTATCTTTCTATCTTCTAAGGTCTTCATCAATTCTTTTTTCAAGTTTTTATAGTTTTCCTTATAGAGGTCTTTTACCTCTTTTGTTAGGTTTATCCCTAAGTATTTTATTTTTCGGTGTGCTATTGTGATTAGAATTGTTTTCTGGATTTCTTTTTCAGTGGATTTATGGTTGGCATACAGGAAAGCTTCTGATTTTTTAAGATTCATTTTGTATCTGGACACTTTGCTGAATTGGTTGATCTAGGATATACAGAGAGCTCAAGAAAATAACAGCTAAGAAAACAAATAACCCAATCAAAAAATGGGCAAAAGATCTAAATAGACACCTCACAAAAGAAGAAATACAAATGGCCAATAAATGTATGAGGAAATGTTCTACACCATTAGCAATCAGAGAGATGCGAATCAAAACTACCTTGAGATTTCACCTAACTCAATCAGAATGGCGATCATAAAAAAACACGAACAACAACAAATGCTGGCGAGGGTGTGGAGAAGTAGGAACCCTAATACATTGTTGGTGGGATTGCAAATTAGTGCAACCACTTTGGAAAACAGTATGGAGGATCCTCAGATGAACGGGAATGAACCTACCATATAATCCAGCAATACCACTTCTGGGTATCTACTCAAAAGAATGGAAACCAAACTATCAAACCAACACATATGTATCTATGTTTATAGCTGCACATGCCAAACTATGGAAACAGCCAAGATGTCCATTGACAGATGAA
>PVLC010016504.1:13189-35445 GCA_004027655.1 Graphiurus murinus | reverse complement strand
AGCTCGGAGGTAGAATGCCCCTGAGTTCAATCCCCAGTACCGCAAAAAAAAAAAAAAAGGAAAGGAAGGAAGAAAGAAAATTACAACAATAACAAAACCCCAAATACCCGCCTGTAGTGTTTTGATTCACGCTTGTGACCCTGAGATGCAGGACAGACGTGGCTGGCTGGGAGACGGAGCAGGGAGACGGCCCCCCTGCAGAAGGTCGTTCCTGCCCTGGCGGCTCCTCCTCTGCGGTCACCCAGCAAGGCTCCTGGGCCTCCCTGCAGAAGGCCAGTGGGCTCGGGCCTGCGGCTGGGGAGAGCAGGCGGGGCTCAGAAGCGCACCCTGGCAGGCCCCTCCAAGCCCGCTCACCCCTGGCTCCCGCATTCCGGGCGCCGGGGAAGATGTATAACGTTTCAGTAGGACAGTCTGGACCTCCTAAAATAAGTCACTCTGCTGGCTCCTGCCTGGAAGGGGGGCCTGTTTTCCCGACTCCGCGCAGCTGAGAAACTTGAGATGGAACTGGTCTTGCAGAAACCTCGCCGTCTCCCTTTTAAGGCATTGTTTTTAATGTAAGGAGGGGGGTGGTGAAGAAAAATCCAAGCAAAGGCCGTGGTCGAGAGAAGACATCTACGGCCCAGAGGAGAGGGAAAGGCAGAGGGGGAGGGGGCAGGATGCAGCCGAGGCCAGCTCAGCAAAGAGTTAAAGTGCAGCCTCAGAGGCGGGCGAAGTGCAGAAGGCCACGGCAGGCTATTTACAAAACCACACAGACCCAGAGCTCCCCCTTCCTGGGCACAGGCCAGGCCCGCCTTGGTTGCGGCCTCTGAATACGTGGCTGCACACCTGTGCAGGTGTCTCTGGAGACCCCCGGGCAGGCACAGGAGCGGGTTCCCCTCAGGTGCCTCAGGGGACCAGAGGGGGGCCACAGGGGACCACAGGGCCAGCCTGCACCTCTGCCTGCTTCTCAGAGGTGTGGGTCCTCCCACGACCCACAGCTTTTGCCAAGGGTAATCAGACAAGACCGAGGGTCCCCGGAGCCCAGGCCCTGCTGCTTTCCTGGCGCAGCCTGGACTTTGAGAGAATCTGCGGGGAGCATCTCTGTTATCTGTGGGAGCACCTCTGTTATCTGTGGGAGCACCTCTGTTATCTGTGGGAGCACCTCTGTTATCTGTGGGAGCACCTCTGTTGTCCTCCACGCCACAGCAGTGCCCTGTCTGTCTTCTCCCCGAACCAAGTTTCCAGGAAGTGGTGGGGCAGAGGTCCTCTGTTTGTGGAAGTCACATGTTACACCACTGCCTGCGCCAGGTCAAGCGAGCTAGAGGGCGTGAGGAAATCAGACAGAAGACCTGGGGGTCAGATGTGCACCTGGAGGTCAGACGGCACCTGGAAGTCAGATGCACATCTAGGGGTCAGATGCACATCTGGAGGTCATACGGGCACCCAGAGGTCAGACTGGCACCTGGAGTTCTGAGGGTCATGTGGCAGGTGCTGCAGCCCAGACCCAGCTGCCTGGGTGGCTGCAACCTGACAAAGACGTAGAGCAGGCCGGGCCCGGAGGCCTTTGTGGTGTCTCGTGAGCTCAGGCTGTTGAAGCCAAGCAGAGGGGAGGCAGGGCACCAGTCAGCACTGTCGCCTGGACAAAGCCAGGGCGAGGGGAGGGAGGCAGTGCCGCCCTGCTGGCCGCAGTCTAGGGTGCAGCAGTCCCGTCTCACTTTCTGCAGTTTCAGTTACATGCAGCCAGCCTCAGTCAGGCTGAAAACACTACATGGAAATTTCTAGAAATATTCAGCGCCTGAGGTTTAAATTGTGTGCTATTCTGGGTAATGTGAGGAGATCCTGCAGTACCCACTCTGTTCCACCCGAGACTGTTATCACCGTTTTTGTTTTTTTTTTTTTTGCGGTACTGGGGATTGAACTCAGGGGCATTCTACCTCCGAGCTATACTCCCAGCCCTATTTTTTTATTCTTTATTTTGAAACAGGGTCTCACTAAGTTGCAGAGTGCCTCACTAGGTAGCTGAGGCTGGCCTCGAACCCAGATCCTCCCGTCTCAGCCTCCCAAATGCTGGGATTACCAGCATGCACCACCACGCCCAGCTTGTATCCTTTTATTTTGAAACAGGGTCTTACTAAGTTGTGGAAAACCTCCCTAAGTAGCTGAGGCTGGCTGCGAACACTCTGCCTTGGTCACCAGGACAGCTGGTGCTGCCACAGTGCTTATGCTCTCGTGACCTTTATTTTATTAAATTATGGCCCCAAAGTGAGTAGGTGATAAATTACTGAGAACTAACCTCAGAACCAGCTGTGTTCTGAGGCTGAAATTGAGGGTGAATGCGCTGGAAATGTTTTTCCATGCCAATAAAACAGGAAAGAATCTTTAAACCAGAACTTATATATAAAATGAGCCTTAGAAAACATTAATGTGGCTGGGCCTGGGGGCACACGCCTGTAATCCAAGTACTTGGGAGACTGAGACAGGGGGATTATAGGTTCAATGACAGCCTCAACAAAGTAGCGAGACCCTGCCCCTGTTTCAAAAACAGGGATGTCTTTTAGAAAAATAAATTTTTTTTAAGTGTTGGGGGTATAACTTGGAGGTAAAATGTCTCTGGGCTTAATTCCCAGTATTAAAAAGTAGAAGAAAGAAAAGAAAAAGTCAATGTATGTTAAGAAGTTGTTCAGATGACAAAATTTTGCCTTTGACTTGGTTTAGCCTAAAACATCACGCTAAAGGAGCAGAGGCTATGCACGTTCCTGCTCCTGAGTTGATCGGCACCTGAGCTCCTCGGAGTGCTATTAAACTCAAGGACCAGCAGGAGGGGATGATTTTGCGGTGAGCGCAGGGCTGGGAAGCAGAGAAAATACGTTGTGAATTTTCGAGCTTTATGACATACAGCCTTGGGTGGAGGCCAGTATTTCTGACAAGGAAAAATCTGGAGGAGGACTTCATTACAGGAAGGAGGGGCGGGCCTGGATTAGTGCTGTCATCCCCCCTGCAAGGAGTCCTGAGCCGCTGCCTGACCGGCACAGGCTAGATCAGATCAACATCCTGAGTCACTACTGATGAGCCATGTGGCTTTGACTAAATGTCTGAGCTCCCTGGACCTCCGCCTGCTCACAGATTCTTTGGGAAGCCTGCTGGTGTTTGCATAGACTCCTGGCCCAGGTTCCCGCCCACAGTAGATTCCGCAAACTGCGTCCTTTCCCTGGAGCCTTAGGCACCACTGCCACCTGGTGGCCACACCCAGAATTACAATGCCAAGACTTCTCTTGCTAAAGAGGAAGTTTAAACGTTGAAAATGTACAAGAGTTCCTATTTCCTCACATCCTCGCCAACATTCTTTGTTATTTGACTTCTTGATGATGTCCATTCTGATTTGGGGCTAGATGGAATCTCAGTGTGGCTTTGCTTTACATCTCCCTGGTTGTTAATGGTGTCGGACCTTTTTTCATGTATTTATTGGTTATTTGTATTTCTTCTTTTGTAAAGTGTCTGTTTAGTTCAGATTGCCCATTTCTTGATTCAGTTATTTGTTTTTTAGTGGTAAGTCTTTTAAATACTTTATATAGTCTAAATATTAGTTCTCTATCAGAGGAGTAGCTGGTAAAGATCTTCTCCCAGTCTGTAGGCTCTCTCTTTAGACTCTTGATGGTTTCCTTTGATGAACTTTAGAATTTAATGCTGTCCCATTTATTAATTCTTGTTTTAATTTCCTGAGCTTTGGGGGTCTTACTTAGGAAGTGTCTCCCTGTGTCTATGTGTTAGAGCGTTGGACCTATGCCTTCCTCTAGTAATTTCAAAGTCTCTGGTCTAATTTCCAGGTCTTTGATCCATCTCAAGTTGAAAATGTGAGCCTGAAGTTATAAAGTGTAGAGTCCTGTAATGATGGAAAGGAAGCAGCTGAGCACCAGGACAGGATGGAAAGTGGATGATTTCCAGCGTCTGCAGAGATGTCTTTCGTTTTGTTCTTGTTTTCTGTTTTTTCTTTGTTGTTGTTGTTTTTTAGTACTAGTGGTTGAACCCAAGGCCATTCTACCTCCTAGATATATCCCTCAGCCCTTTTTATTTTGAAGCAGGATCTTGCTAAGTTGCCAAGAGTCTCACAAAGTTGCTGAGGCTGACATTGAACCTGCGATCCTCCTCTCTCAGTCTTGAATCCCCAGAATATTACACTCACTCCAAATGAAAGACCTGCATGTACCAAAGACAAAATTCTCACTGATATGCAAGACCCGTCCCTGGATGGACAACTGGAAGAGCCAGGGTCTGCAAAAGCAGTGGTTCCTGCTATGCAGCCTTGGCCGTAGACAGGCTCCAGGGACTCGCAGTGACACTCAGTAGGATGTTGAGTCCTCGGGCTCATCCTGGAGCAGGACACACACCCAGCGACTTCCTCCTTCTCGTGGTCTTCAGGAAGGAGGGGCTCCTGAGGCAGGAGACCCCTCTCGTGTTCATCCAGCAGGTGCACAGGCCTGGTAACCTCACTTGCTGCTGCTCAGAGGCTGCTGGGGACGGGGCAGGAAGCTGTAGGTCAGGTCCAGCCAGCCTGTGTGTAAAGTCAAGGGTCAAGTGACGAAATGGGTAGGAGGGGGGGCTGGGCATGCATCAAGGGCCCCGGGACAGAAGGACTAGATAACCAAGGTGTCTGGCACATTGGTGATGGCGACTGAACTATGTAAGCTGAAATCTGCCAGTGCCGGGAGTGTACAGTGGCCATCATCTTACATACGTGGCAGATTTCCCCAGGATTCCCGTTGGCTGGAGGAAAGGTCCACGAAGGGAAATGTCCTTGGAAGTAAGGAAAGAGGAGGAGAGGGGGGAAGGTCCTATGGTCTAGGGCTGGCACTGGCCAAGGTTTCTAGGGCAGAGAACATGTGTGTTAGGCTTTGTGGACTTGGTAAACCGCACACTCTATCTCAACTCCTCAACCCTGTATAGTGCAGAAGTAGAGACAGGCCATGAAGAAGAGTGAACATGCTTGTGTTCCAATAAAACTTTATTTACAGAGAGAGGAGGAGGGCTGCCTCTGGCCCTCAGGCCTGGTTTGCTAAGTCCTGGTGGAGGGGGAGGAGAGAGAGTGAAGATGTTGCCCTCAGACCCCAAACCTCATCCCTGTAGAGGATCAGGCCAATCATGCATCTCCCTGAGCCCACGTCCTCATTAGTAAAAAGGGTTAATAACACCTGCTGCGTGGAGTTGGCCTGTGTGCACAGCTCCTGTGAGGGTGCAGTGTCCACAGGTGTCTTGGTCAGCGTGCGCACTCTGTAATCCCAAACCACTGACCAGGATACTTAGAGGAAGGAAGATTTAATTTATTTGCTCACAGTTTTTGGAGATTCCAGAGTCCAGTCTATGGCAGGCCGGGTTTGCCAAGCTCAGCGAATGGCGGTGAAGCGGAGAGAGGGAGAGGGCAAGGGTTCTGCTGGAATCAGGCTGGAAGAAAGAGACAAGCAAGCAAGCAAGCAAGCAAGCAAGGGGATTCACAGACAAAAGCACAGCCCCTGAGGCCGCACTCCCAGGGCCCCACCTTCTCCAGACTCACGCCACCCGTCTGGCTTACCACCCAGTAAGTCTATTACAATGGATTTCTCCACTGAGGAGAGCACAGCCCTTGGGACCGGATTGCATCAGCTCTGAGCATCAATACATGAGCCCTTCAGGGGCATCTATAGCTAACCATCACAACAGGCCTTCCTGTCGGGTCCCCATGGTTCTGGGGCTGACTGGCTGTGGGCGTCCTCCCACTCTCTTTCCTCCTCCGTTCAGGAGCATCTTTTGCCTCCTCCATTGGACCTGACTCGGAGTGAATGAAGACTCTCTCACTCCATTTGTATTCCAGAAGCAGCAGCAGGCCTTTCCAAGCTCCTGACACTGCGTTTCAAGTGGTCTGGCAGCCTCAGGACTGTGCGGAGTCCCCTGGAAATTTCACTGCAGCAGAACATTTGCTGGCCCTAAAATTAAAGTTATAAAGGAACCCAAGACAGATGCACCAAGTCCAGGGAGGGCTGGAGCAATGTGACTTGATTTTTTGGGGGGGGGGAATGCCTCTCATAAGCATAGTTTGGGGCAGACATTTGTGATAAAAGCCGGGCAATAAAGGGCCCCAGCATGTGTCTTCTAAACACTGCAACTTCGCCTATTCGTGTCAAAGAAAACGTAGAAGGCACGGATCACTGAAACAGAACTGTCTAAATTTATGGCTCAAGCTTGCACCAAAATATCGGCGTTTGGAAGATGTCATTGATCAGAGAAACAAGAATTTAGATGGAAAAATCAGATGGTACTCAGACAGATGGGGCGCTTAACTGTGACAGTGACTGGCACGTGGGTATTTAGAGTCTGAACGGAGGCCAGAGTTGCTGCTCAGGTCTCTGTGGGGCCCATTTGTAGCATCTGGTGAAAAGCTACACGCAGTCCTACCTCAAATACTGCACAGTTCAGAGAATAGAGGCAATGGGCAATTACAAACATTGTAAAAGTTGGTAAGCTAAAGCAAGGGATAATGCTATTTTCAAATCCAGGCTTATTTTCTTGCCAAGTAAAAAAGCTGTTACAAAGACTATGAAAACTGGATGGAGCTGGTTCAAACATCTTGTGAAAGCTGCATACAATTACAAAAAGAAAGAATAAAGTTAAAAATAAATGGAGCTGGGCGTGGTGGTGCACGCCCATAATTCCAGGACTTGGGAATCTGAGACAGGGGGATCGCAGTTTGGAAGCCAAACTCAGCAACTTAGTGAGGCCCTCACCAACTTAGAAAGACACTGTTTCCAAATAAAAAATAAAATAGGCTAGGATGGGGAGGGGGAGCTCAGATGTAGAATGTCCCACACAGAAATGGTTTCAAAGATTGAACATTTTGCCCCTAAGGCAAGAAATAAGATACTTGCTACTCAACACTGTATTGGAAGTCCTAGCCAGAACACTCAGGCAAGAATAAAGAAATAAAGGTATACCAATTAGAAAGGAAGGAATAAAACTATTTCTATGGCAGATTATATGATCCTATTAAAAAAAACTTTTAAAAATCCATAAAAATCTACTAGAGGTCAAAACCAAATTCAGCAAAGTTTAACGGTACAAGATCAACACATGAAAGTCAGTCGTGCTTCTATACACCACCAATAAAAAATTCAAAAAAGAAAGTATGAGCTGGGCAGGGTGGTACACACCTGAAATCCCAGTACTTGGGAGACTGAGACGGGAGGATCACAGGTTCAAGGCTGGCCTCAGCAACATAGCAAGACCCTCAGCAATTTTGTTTCAAAATAAAAAATAAAAAGGGCTGGGGGTGTAGCTCAGAGGTAGAATGTTCCTGGAGTCAATCCCCAATAGAGAGAGGAGAGAGAAAGAAGGAGAGAGGAGAGAGGAGAGAGAGGAAAAGAGAGAAGAAAGAAGAAAAGGATTATCAACATGACTTTATTTTCTAGTAGTCCTTTAGATCCAGTGGGACAACCAGGGACAAATGTTCAGGAGATCCCATTTAAGTGTTGCCAGGTCAAGATTTCTGGAAAGCGCTTACATCCTGCTCGGGGTGTTATTTATTTACCCTGGCCGTTGTGTGCTGGGGGGAATAGGACATTCCACACGATGAGCAGAGCGGGGCAGGTCTCGCTTTACTTTCCAGCCCGTGTCCTTGCTGTGTGTTTCTCAAAATGAAGCTCCCTGCTGCATGGGGTGCCAACTCTCCCGGGACTCTGAAGGCTCCGCTCTGAAGTGGTTCTCCAAACTTTTCTGAACAGTACGTAAAAGCCAGCAGCCAAGCCCACCTCGGTGCGCTGGATGGAGGCCGAGGGGCACTTGTCTTAGCCTCCTTGCCGAAGACTGCAAGGTGGGCTGGGCGTTTTGCAGCACCCCGCCCTTCAGGCCGATCCTGTAATCTGCTCCATGGTGCCTCCAAACCCCAAGGTTGTCACACATTAGCTGGCCTCTTGTTGACGTCCCAAGAAACTTTGCCAAGGTGAGAGCTTGACTTGGTAACTACCATCTCCCGAAGCTGAAGTGGCATTTTATCACTTCTCATTTTTGTTGTTCTTGTGGGTATATAGCTTTTCCCCCTTTGTGGTCATTTTGGTAGGATTTCAGAGGAGGCTGAAGAAGCCTGCGTATTCATCCTGCCATGTCTAAAGGAACCCTCCCGTGAAGTTTCAGTATTGTGTGTGTGTGTGTGTGTGTGTGTGTGTGTGTGTGTATGTGTGTGTGTTACTGAGGATCGAACTCAGGGGCATTCAACCTTTGATCTACACCCCCAGCCCGATTTTATTATTTATTTTGGAACAGGGTCTCACTAAGTTGCAGAGGGCCTCACGAGGTTGCTGAGGCTGGTTGGGAACCTTTGATCCCCTGTCTCAGCCTCCCAAGTACTAGGATTACAAGCGTGCACCCCCACGCCCGGCTTAAGTTTCCACATGTCGACTGAGGTCAGGAGAAGGAATGAGATGAGGAGAAGGATTTTATCCTGCTTATTTTCACTGTTGTTTTTATACTTTTCCTGGTGCATTGTGTAATTATTGCCTATCACAGTGAGATTCAAAGCGGCGCAGTCGCACACGCACACAGCCCTTGGTGGGTTCCCACCCGGCTCCCCACTCCCCCTCCGGGATTGGTGGTGACGCCTTCTTATGTGGACATGGCACTATTTGAACTGTTTCCTGAAGGAAAAAAATTTAAAGAGAAAACAACAACAACAACAATTTAAAAAAAAGAAAGTAAAGCAAGAGAACACGGAAACAGGAAGTAAGACAACATTTAAGCTTGTTCCTCCCCATCCAAACACAGAGCTGTTAATGTGTGTGAAAAGCCCTTTTGAATTAGCCTTCCTTCTCACAACATGAAACACCAGAAGAAATGAGGTAATAAACCGCGTCGGGAGGTGCACGCTGCCTTGGAGACTGAGGTTTCTCCAATTCACTTCCTCCCTAAAGAAGTCAAAACACGACAGCAAATGGGAACTGTGGTGACTTCAGATCCTGTTACTCCCTTCCTTCCTTCCTTCCTTCCTTCCTTCCTTCCTTCCTTCCTTCCTTCCTTCCTTCTTTCCATCTGCCCATCCATCCTTTTTTTTGTCTGTGTGTGGTGCTGGGGATGGAATCCAGGGGCATTCTGTCTTCAAGCTACACCCCAGCCCTGTTTTATTTTTTACTGGGAAGCAGGGTCTCACAAAGTTGCTGAGAGCCTTGCTAAATTTCTGATTCTGGCAGCAAACCTTCGATCCTCCTATTCCAGCTTCCCAAGTACTGGGATTACAGGCCTGCCTCGGCACGCCCAGCTTAGATCCTATTGCCTCTGACAGAGGTATTGTTTCTGACCGAAGCTCGGTTTTTCCTCTTTCTTTCCTGGGAACTCTGGAGGCGGGAGTCGCACGGAGTAATGCACGTTAATCCTGGCTTCAGGATGGCACAGGGTTAATCACCACGGAGGAGCTGGTCTGCCAAGGTGTCCTCGTCCTGGATGGTTCTAGCTGTTCGGAGCACAGTGGCACTCTCTGGAAGCTCCCAATCAGAAGAGGACATCAGGGTGACTCATTTTACACAGCTGAGATGCCATGGGGCTCTTTCAGAATTAAATAATTGATTTCTAAAGTGCTGCTCTTTAGGGAGAGAAGAGAGAATAATAATGTAATAATGTTCTAAAAACAAAAGGTGTGGCACCCGCCCACCTTCTCTCCTGTCCACCTCACGCATGCACCTGTGCACAATTTGTGGCGTGGCTCACTCCAAATAGAGTGCACCTGAATATTGGCTGTGGGAGAGTCTCAGCGCCCTGTGCCGTGCTTGAAGCAGCTCACAGAGAGGGACCAGGGGCAGAGCGGGTGAGAGGCCGGGAGAGGCCGCCCTGTGACCTCCTCCTGCAGGCCCAAGAGAAGGGCTTCGGCTTGACCTTGGGGCTTACTGGCCTTGGTTGGAAGTTCAAGGCGGAAGCAGGAACCGGCTCAGGGCTCTCTTAGGCCCACTCCATGGGCCACTGAGAAACAGGGAGGCCAGGAACAACCTGGTTTGAGGTCGATCTAGAGAGTGATGGAGCGGGGGCTGGAGCCAGGTAGTGTGGCTGAGGCGTCCAGAGTCATCTCCAGCAGGGTCGGTCAAGAAGGGCTTGGGCAGTTAGAATCAGTGACCAGAAAGCCTCAGTTTCCCCTGCAGCTGAAAGAGCAGAGACATAAAGAGGAGAACCTCAGATGGTACAGAGCGCCTTAGCCTGAGACGGGAGCAGAGTCCAGCCAGGTCCCCTCCGACCCAAGCGCCCGGCCCTGTCTTTGAGAGGGGCTTGCCCCTGGATCCTCGGCCTTGTCCCAGCAAAAGGAGCCGAGACAGACCTTCCGCAGGCAGTCTTCAGCTCCAAGTCCGTGATCCTAACAGCTCCTGCTCACCATCTCGCTCCTTGTCTGTAACCTCTTGGTCTTTTAATATTATTTTTTGCAGAAAATAGCTCAAAGGCTGAAGCTCACTTTTTCTTGGCTCTAGCTGTTTTAGAGTCTCTCCAACTTACAAACATACTTTGGTTTCACTTGAAAAGTAATGAATGTTTTTAAAAAATTAATGAATGTGTTTATTTTATTTTATTTTGGTACTGAGGATTGAACTCAGGGGCATTCTACCTCTGAGCTACCCCCCTTGACCTATTTTATTTTATTTTTAAACAGGGTCTCACTAAGCTGCTGAGGGTCTTGAAAAGTGACTGAGGCTGGCCTTGAACCTTCAATCTTTCTGTCTCAGCCTCCCATGTACTGGGATTACAAGCATGCACCCACCATGCCTGGCTAAACAAATATATTTTTAATAGCATGTTATAAAATAATTTGGGTGAAAATGAAAATTTATGGCCTCCTATTTTATTTATTTGTTTATTGTTTCTGAGAACTGAACCCAGGGGCATTCCACCTCTGAAAGATATCCTCAGCTCTCTTTTTTTGTTTAATTTTGAAACAGGGTCTGGTTGAGTGCTGAGGCTAGTCTTGAACCTGTGATCCTCCTATCTCAGCCTCGCAAGTACTGGAATCACAGGCATGTGCCCGGCTGTGGGTTTCTCTTTTAAAAGGCACATCCTGTGACTTATGCTTATAAACGTGTTTCTCTTTCCTGCTGTCTCCTGCGCTCGGTCTGCCCATCCGTTCTCTGCATTCAGCCTCCTTTTGATTATTAACAAATGCAGACTCCAGTGACATAGTAGAGAGAGAGGAAGAAACCTTTGAAGACTCGTCATACAAGCACTAAGTACAATTTAAGGAGGATTAATGATTCAGTGATTTGATTACTGTGCACAAATTGTTCTTTTCTGGACGTATAACTGAAACACTGCCTTCAAACTGCAAGCGGAAATTGCTTGTGATATATGGATGAAAATGAAAAGCAGGCTTCTAACCAGGACATCATGAGAGCTCGTGGTGAATTTGAATCTGTACACAATAGGGCTCTTTCACACTTCAGGCCAATTGAAATGTCAAATAATTCTGAAAGTACAATGTGTGGCTTGTTAATCCCTGCAAGAGCCTTAATGCTCTTTGTGCGAGGGGGGAAGAGAGAATTGGAGCACAGGGATAGTGGGAAGACTTGTCCAGAGACATGTGCTCTGCTCTGGCTCCTGCCGCCATGTTTGTTCTGTGGCACCAAGAGGATTCTGGGAAACCTAACAGTACTTCCCCAGTTACTTTCAAGAGTGTTTTGAATAAAGGACTAGCGAGGCTGAGGTCAAGGGTGGAAAATTGTCTACCAAGTTTATAACCAGAGACAATGAAGTGGTAGGGGGGAAGCGCTGATTACCCACTTCCCGGATCTTCCTAATGATTCATACATGAAATGCTTTCACAGATCAGTTTTGAAAAAGGCGACCCCACTACCCTGTCCCAAGAAGAAATGGTTAAGGACCTGCACAAATATCCTCCAAAGAAAGAGCCTAAAAGGCCATTGAAATTCACGAGAAATATCCAACCTCACAAGTTGCTGAGGAAATGCAAAATTGAAATACAATGCACTTGCTTGGCATTTTACTGTACAAGATGGCAGGGAGCCATGCCCCTAAGTGGTAATACTTAACTTAGCAAAGGTTTTGGAAATGGGCAAGCTTCTGTGCCGTGGGAACAAGTGAGCAAGTCGTGCTTTTCTATGGAGACAAAGCTCAGAGCCACAAGTCTCCTGTGTGTGTACTACTAAGGTAAATACCTTAGGAGAAGCTGTGGGAGTGCGTGACATGTGGGTGTCCTTTCATCTGCGTGGTCTCCACCAGGCGGAAGTTAGAGACCAACGACAGGGGAGACAGGTGTGACAGAGACCATAAATTACCCAGTCTCAGGTACTTATAATGGTGGAAACAGACTGAGGCAATGACTTCTCAATTGTTTTATTGTTACTGTTGAAATAATAGCAATGACAATAATATGTGAAATTTAAAAAGAAAGCAGGACATGACCAGGTGCAGCTTTCTTTCATTAGCGTATGTGTTAGTCAGAATAACAGCCTCCCTGGATGTCCACGTGACTATGTCCAAACCAGTAACGGGTTCTCGGTGTAATGCTCACAGCCCAGTTGCGGGACAGGGTGCCCAGAGACGAGGAATGATAAAGGAACTCTGTGTGCTGGGCCCGGCCAGGAGGTCCCAGCCCCAGATCTGCGGCCTACCTACCCCTATCTCCAAGAACCAAAATAATTTCGCTCAGGAGACACAGGGATCAGGATATGGCGTTTAATAGGAGGAGACAGGGAAAGGCAGCAAGATTCCCACACAGGGAGCGATACCAGACGAGTGGCTGCCCCTGGGTGCCCGCACCTAGCCACTCATGTACTTACACCGCCCTCCACTTCTCTCTTCTCACTGCCGAGCTACTTGCCCAGCTCTAGGGACACCTGTTTATATAGTATGGCAACTCCTCTGATTGGCCCTTAGATCCGAGCCCTGATTGGTCCTTAGATCCGGGCCCTGATTGGTCCTCAGATATGGCCCCTGATTGGCCTATTTTCAATCCCTTTTGGAATCCCTAATAGGTCTCAACATGGAAGTCAGGGAGAGCTGCTAACCGGCCCTTACTCCAGCTCACCACTCTTTATCCTATCAGGAAGACACTTGGAGACGCGTTATGTTTCATCACCCAGGCGGGCTGACGGGTCTGGGCACGTCCCGTGAGGTCCGGGGAAGGTCCTGCAGGTCCCTGGCAGCCCCTGCTGGGGAACGCAGAGTCCCACACAGGAGCCTGCACCCTGCCCGCCCGGGCTCTGCCCTTGCTGAGACCAGGCTGAGCACCTCTGCTCCCAGGAGGCTGCCTCCCTCGAAACAAGGGAGCTAGAGAGAGTTCTCTTGCACTGCACCCAGGAAAGCAGATTGGGATTGTCATAAAATCACTCAGGTTTTATATGACGCTTCGAAGGCTATAAAATATCACAGGTCCCATCTCCTTTTTCGTCTTCCTCTTTTGCCTCCAGGGAAACTTGTCAGTGTAGGTGAGGAGGTGAGAGAGTAGGCACACGCCTGTAATCCCAGTACTGGGGTGCTGAGGCAGGAGGATCGAAGTTTCAGGGCCAGCTTCAGCAACTTAGCAACCTATGGAGACCCTGTTTCAAAATAAAACAACCACCATGGCAAAAATAAATCAAATTTTAAAAAGGGCTGGGGCTGTAGCTCAGAGGTAGAATGTTCCTGGTCCCAGTGCCATAAACACAAAAGGGAGGAGGAGGAGGAGGAGGAGGAGGAGGAGGAGGAGGAGGAGGAGCAGGAAAAGGAGGCGGAGGCGGCGGCCTGGAGGCAGGTGGGGAAGGTTCTCGAAGCTGGGGCCACAGCGACAGCCACACTTCTCTGAAGCCTGCTTGGGTAGGTGCTGTGGCCCCTGTTTCACCGACATGGTTTGCTGACCCAGCAGCCTCCTGAGGAGGCTGGGGACCCCATGCTTTGGAGGCCAGAGTCTGCAAGGATGCCCCTCAGCCACTGGCCCCCGGCCCCCAGAGCTCTCGGTTAGCGTCAGACTGTCGCCATTAATCACTCTATGCTGACTGGCTCCTCTTAGATCTGGCAGGTTTCCTGGCTGATTTTTCATCTGGTCTTACTGACACGGCCCTCCCTGGCCAAGTGCATTCAGTGTACCCGTCTACACTGCTGCCTGCAGAAGGCTTTCATTTCCTTTCTCTCGGGCTGAAGGGCTGAATGCCAGGCACGTCCTGCTGCTGTTGCAGTTTTCTCTTTCTTTCTTTCTTTCTTTCTTTCTTTCTTTCTTTCTTTCTTTCTTTCTTTCTTTCTCTCTCTCTCTCTCTCTCTCTCTTTCTTTCTTTCCTTTTTTTTAAACTGGGGATTGAACCTAGGGGCATCCTATCTCTGAGCTATGCCCCTAGACCTATTTTTTTATTCTTTATTTTGAAACAGGGTCTCACTAAGTTGCGAAGGGCCTCACTAGGTAGCTGAGGCTGGCCGCGAACCTGGATTCTCCTGTCTCAACCTCCCAAGTCCTGGGATTACAAGTGTGCACCACCACGTCCGACTGTTGCAGTTTTCTGAGGAGCAATTCCCTGCGTCTTAAAGCTAATTCTCAAAAACCCTAGAGTCACAGAAGTGTCAGAGCCAGGGAGGATAGTGCCACACTTGCTCCAGAGAGACCAAGGAACTAGCTCCACACAGCTCCTGAGGAGCCGCGGGCCCCACAAGCGCTCCGGCTTCCTGACCCCTGAGTTCTCAGTCTGCGCTGCTCCACTGTAGAACAGCTCCTGTTCAATTTGTGTGGGAATGGAAAACTATTTAAGATTAAGTCTATCGCCGGGCGTGGTGGCGCACGCTTGTAATCCCAGTACTTGGGAAGCTGAGACAGGAGGATCACAGATTAGAAGCCAGCTTTGATAATTTAGCAAGGCCCTCCGCAACTTAGTGACACCCTGTTTCCAAATAAGAAATAAAATTGGGCTGGGGGTATAATTTGGAGGTAAAATACTTCTGGATTCAATCCCCAGTTATCCCCCACCTCCCGGAAAAAAAAAAGTACGAATTTTTTTAAGACATTTGACGGTGCTTGGAGATAAGACAACTGCTGCCTGCTTTATCCTAAGAACCCAGCTACAGCCTTCCCCTTCCGCTGGGGGTCAGGCCTGCACAGTCCACGGCGACCCCGCGCAGCTTCCGGAGCAGGAGTCGCCTGCAGTGAGTCGCCACCAGGGGGCAGTGCCCGGAATCTCCCTCTCTCCATTCCTATCTTCTTCCTTCCTGAACCACCGCAGCCCCGTGGCTCATCCTTTCCGGATCCCGCCTGCAATGAGGGAGAGAGCGCAGTCCACGGGGTCAGCCCAGGTGGAGGGTCCGGCCAGCCCGGTCTGGCCATTTCAGTATTAGCCCATGTCAAACACCCTGACCCGCGCTGGGCTTAATTTTAAATAGTTTCCCATTCCCATACAAACTGAGCAGGCACTAGTCTGCAGTCTGGCAGCCCAGACGGAGCACTGAGGAGTCGGCTAGCCGGGGCTCTTGTGGGGCCCGCGGCTCCTTGAGAGTTTTGTGGGGCAGGTTCCTTGGTTTCTCTGGGGCAAGTGTGGCTGTCCTCCCTGGCTCTGACATTTCTGTGATTCTAGGATTTGGGGGGATTACCTTTAAGACGCAGGAAATTGCTCCTCAGAAAACTGCCACAGTAGCAGGATGTATCTGACATTTAGCCCCAAGAGAAAGGAAATGAAAGCCTTCTTTGCTTTGTTTCAACCTAGGCCATAGCCGTGTGGACGGGTGGGCTGAACACACGTGGCCAGGGAGAGGCGTGTCAGTAAGGCCAAATGGAAGATCAGCCAGGAAGCCTGCCAGGTCTTGAGATGAGCCAGTCAGCCCAGGCTGAAGGAGACGGCTGGCCACGTACCTGCGCCCCCTTCCTGGTGGGCACCTCCACCTGTGCCTGCAGACTCCCCAGGCTGGTCACGGGCATGGGGCAGGCCGTTTTGCCCTTGGCTCTCCCACCCTGGGCTGGGGGCCCGTTTACACCCAGCCCAGCTGTTGTACTGTCCTCGGTACCTCCTACAAGTCCCCCATCTGAAGAAAGGAATTTTTAAAATCCAAAATGCTGTTGAGGAAACAGATTCTCACATCATGAACAGGCAGGAATGGTAAATGAGAGCTATTATCAGTGATGGATAGGACAGCCTTGCTAGAGCAGGGGCTGTCGGTCCAGGCAGGGTGGGGAGGACCCATAATTCACCAGGTGAGACCAGGACAGACAAGGCCTGGGCAGGTCGCAGGCACAGGTCAGCTCAGCCCCTCCCGTAGCAGCTGGACCGCAGGAGAGAGCTGGCTGGAGAAGCTCTGAAGAGGATTCGAATATCAGGATGAGCAACTTGAAATCGGCTTGGGATGGGGCCGCCGGACGATGTGTAAGATTACACCAATACTAGCCAGGGTGATGCACGCCTGTAACCCCAGCACTTGGGAGGCTGAGACAGGAGGATCTCAGGTTCGTGGCCAGCCTCAGCAACATGGTGAGACCATCAACAACTTGGCTAGAACTTGTTTCAAAATAAAAAAATAAAATAGGGGTGGGGGTGGAACTCAGCATAGAAAACCCTGGGTTCAATCCCTATACCGGAGGGGGGGGGAGATTACATGAAAATTAAAACTTGAGTGTGTCACAGGATAGTGCAAACTGGAATAGGCCACAGAATGGAGAAAATGCTTCTAGAACATGGATCCAATAAAATAACAGTGTCTAGAATATATGAAGAAGAATTCCAGTAGGCCAATCAGTGTATACATAAATGTAATTTTATTTTATTGTGTGGTACTGAGGCTTGAACCCAGAGGCATTCTACCTTCAAGCTACACCCCCAACCCCATTTTATTCTTATTTGGAAACAGGGTCTCGCCAGGTTGATGAGAGTCTCACTGCTTGCTGAGGCTGTCTTCGAATCTGTGATCCTCTTGTCTCAGCCTCCCAAGAACTGGGATTGCAGGTGTGCGCCACCACACCCAGCTTAAATGTAATTTTAAAATAGGCAAAAATGATAACGGGCAAAGCAGCAAGGAGGAAGGATAAGTGAAAGGTTATTTGATGTTGCTAGCAACTAGGAAAAAATAAAAACTCAACGTGGGTCAGCAAAGATGAGGAGGATGGGGCGGGTGTGGAGTCGTGGGGTGCCTGGTCCTGTGGGGAAGCACGTGCCTCACTGCCAGCACAGGACGGTCTCCGACAAGCTCAGCAGCTCCACGCTTGTAAAACAGCACCTTCGTGTCCTCAGGGGGGCTAAGTGATACTATTCACACTAGCATGCACAAACAGCAGCAGCCTGAAGTTCATACATGGAACAGATGAGAAAGTCAGGGTAATCATACCACAGAACTCTATGCAGCAGTGAAAGTGAATAAAATACACGTGCCGTCACAGTAACGAGAAAGACCGAGGTGCAAGGAAGAAGGTGCAGAGTTGCACGCTTCTGTGAAGCAGGCAGAAGGTCGCTGGGCACAGTTCCAGCGTGGGGCAGCCAGAGGACAAGCAATGCCTGGTGGTGAAGCCGGGCGTGGTGGGGCATGCCTGTAATCCCAGTACTGGGGAGGCTGAGACGGGAGGATCGCAGGTGGGAGACCAGCCTCAGCTGCTTAGTGAGACTCTGTTTCAAAATAAAAAATAAAATAGGGCAGGGGGTGGAGCTGAGAGGTAGAATGCCCCTGGGTTCAATCCCCAGAGAGAGAGAGAGAGAGACAGAGAGACAGACAGACAGACATGAAAAAAAGAAAGAGGAAAAAAACAGAGAGAGAGAGAGGTCTGATGTGACAAACTCCATGCTGTCTCTGCAGGTCCCTTCTTGGCAGGGAGACGCTCAGGGTGAGGCGCACTGCACAGCTCACAGCAGGACCCTGCACACCAGCCCCCTGAACTGGCAGTGACTGAAGTCATGCACAGCATGAGCCGGGGACCCAGGGCCCCAACCGTAACACCACAGAAGTGGGGTGATGAGTCTGCGGGTATCACTAGCGCTATTTCTACTGTGGTGCACATTTTAAACACTGCATGGCTTATTTTTAAATTCACAGTGTTGGAACTAGAAAACCCTCAAAATATTTCAGACCGGGCATGGTGGCACACTCCTGTAATCCCAGTACTTGGAAGGCTGAGACAGGAGGATCACAGATTACAGGCTAGCCAGCCTCAGCAACTTAGTGAGACCCTGTTTCCAAATAAAAAGGGCTAGGGTTTTAGCTCAGCTAGGACACCCTTGAGTTCACTCCCCAGTACCGGTATGTATCTCAGCCGCAGTTTGGGAAGTGTAAGTCCGATGGCAGAGCAGAGGGTAGAACAAGGAGCGGAGACCGCGCAAGCAGCCATGTTAGTGGGCTGTCGAAAGCTGAGTCAAGAGCAAATGGGTTTAGGATTAGAGAGGAGATGGAGATAAAATGAGCTCAAGGTGGTGATGAGCTTTGAGGATCGTTAAGGTGGGCGTGGCAGGGAAAGCAGCAAGTATGCAGATGAGCAAACGTGGCCATCTCGAGAATCCAGGTCCTTGGTGAAGGAGAGGCGGGTGGTCGTGGCGGAGTCCTTCCAGTGTGAACGGGAAGGCTGGGGCTGCTGTGACATCCGATGTCCCTGGCAAGTGCCCCAGCGCTCAGGCCTGGAGGGCACACTTGTGCAGCTTCTGGAGGGAGGCTGCAGCAGACAGGAAGCCTGGGGAGCGGCCTCCAGGGGAGGCCGGAAGTGGAGGCCAGAGGCACTTGAGGAGAGAAGGCTGAGAGTCAGGGGCACTGGCTGAGGTTTGGCCCAGCTTTGTATCAGGGGAAATGGGGGAGGGGCCCAGGAACGAGGGAGCGATCACGATGTCCTGAGGGTCCCTCGGTAGGTGGAGAGAGGGCGTCCATGCGGGCCAGGACACCGGGGAGCTCTTCAGGCTGGGGATGTCACAGGAGTCCTGACACCAGAGTGACCCCGGGAACGAGGGGCAGCAGCGGGGGCAGGAGGACAGGAAAGTAGAGACGGGGCACCTCCTTTCCGGCTTGCTGCCGGGCTCCAGGTTAGCTGCACAGGTGCGGGCCGGGCCGGCCGTGTTTAGATTAAGGAGGAGCGGCGTGGGGTGCGCTCCTCCCCGTCAGCCTTGCTGTGCTCTGCCCTCTGCCTCCCCAGGGACCGACAGCTCAGTGGTCAGCGACCTGTGTACACAGAGCTGCAGTCGGAGTTCGCTTGGGAAGCACCGGGCTGTTTTTATATTCGTTCTAGCCAGCGGTAACCCTGGTGTCTGCCATCAGATGGGCAGGCTGGAGCGCCCCGAGCCCTGGGAGGGGCCCCCATGGCCTGCTCCCTCTGCCCGGCACCGTCGCAAGGGAGAGCAGGGCTTGGAGCTCACTGCCGACCCGCGGCCTGCTCACAAGGCTGGACTCCCTCGCTAGAGTGTGACACTGCGATTAGTAATGTGAATTCTCCCCTTCCCCCCGGGTCACGGGGCCTGACACCTGGGTTTTTCTGAGAGTGGAACCTGCCAGCTCCTACCAGGAAGCAAGAGGAGAGAAGACTCCGAGTTTTCAAGCTTCGCCCAGCAACTGTTACTTCCCCAAACCCTGACTGTACAAGCTTTTCCTTTCCTGTAACTTAACCTGAGCACAGGAAGGGTGTGTGGAAGGCAGGTGGCTCCCGGCACATGCCCGCCATCCCACCTGGCCAGGTGAGGCTATCTACTGGTATGTGAAAAGCTCTGCTGACATGAGCCTCCCGTGTCCAAGGAGGAGGTGCACAGACGGGGTTTCCTGCCTCTGAGTAGAAGATACCTGTGCCTCATCCGTTCAGGAGAAGAATTACAGACCTTTGTGCCCACACAAAATCAAAGCTTCCCAAGAGCAGACACTGCTACGGGGACATTCGTCGGGAAGCTCCAAGGGGCCGAGCGTTCTCGCTTACTTAGCGGACACTCGCACATCGGTGGTTCTTACGACACCATAGCTGACATCGCTGCAGCTCAAGCCATCCTCAGTGTTCTACAGAGACGGCAACTCGAAAAATTTACTGAGTGCAATTAAGCAACAGAAGTCTACATTCTGCCGTATTACACGGGGAGGCTGGGCAGAGCTCGGAGGAGTCTGGGTTGTAGGAGCCGGGGGACCTGTTTACCTGCCTCTTCCTGGCGGGGTTTATGGCAGTTGGTGAGTCTGTGGGGTCTGCAGGGTCTCAGGATGCCGGTGCCGGAGGCTCTTCTCATGACCGAACACAGCTTCCCACCACAGTGAAAAGAGGAGAGAGCACTGCTGGACCGCTGGTGTAGGCTCCCTGGGTAAGGAGCATTCTGCCTCCCACCGCATTCTAAACGTGGTCCTAGTGCAAACAGGTTGGTACTCCTGCCTCAGTTCAGGGTGCCGGTGAATAAAGAAACAGGAATACGCAGCCAGGGGGCTGGTTGGGACGGGGGTATAAAGGTAGAAGGCGGCGATCCGGAGGCGGCACGGGGTGTGAGATCGAGGGCCCCTGGAGAGCACCCCGCTCTTCCTTCTCGTGGGCCTGAGCAAGCGTGTCACCTCGCCCCTGGGCCCCAGCACCCCTGTGGACAAAACTAGACCAGTATCGCCTGTCTACCTCAAATGGTGTGAGAACGGAATGACCACATGCTGAAAGATCTCGGTGAGAGGAAATAAACAGACACTGAAAGACTCTGAAATTGCACTCTGCCTCCAAATCGTATTCAGGTTCCTTGCTGTCCCTTTTATGCTGTTAGGATAATATGAAAAAGCTGTCTGAGAACTTTGATGTTTTACCTACTCTTTCCTTAGCATTTTTCAGGGCCAAATCTGCTCAATAGTTTTAAGAAAGTTAGCACCATATTTATGCAAATTATTATTTTTAGCATGAGAATGCTAGATCTGATTCTGTATTTATTATCTATTTTTTGTGGTACTGGGGATTAAATCCAAGGGCATTCTACCTCTGAGCTACATCCTCAGCCCTGTTTCTTTAATTAATTAATTTATTTATTTATTTATTTTTACGGTACTGGGGATTGAACTCAGGGGCATTCTACCTCCGAGCTACACCCCAGCCCTATTTTTTATTCTTTATTTTGAAACAGGGTCTCACCAAGTTGCGGAGTGCCTCACTAAGTAGCTGAGGCTGGCTGCGAACCCAGAACCTCCGGTCTCAGGCTCCCAAATGCTGGGATTACAAGTGTGCGCCACCACGCCCAGCTCTCAGCCCTGTTTTAAAACTTTGAAACAGGGTCTCACTAAGTTGCAGAGGGCTTCACTAAGTTGCTGAGGCTGGCTATGAATCTAAGATCCTCCTCTCTCAGCCTCTCCAGTACTGGGATTACAAGTGTGTGCCACCATGCCTGGCCCGATTTTCTTTTTTAATGTGCTTTTATGGGTGCGTTATAGCCTCACATCAGCCGCTTCTGTTTTTAAATCTAGCACTCTGGTGGACGCAACCTCCACATCGCTCAGCTTCCCTGTGTCATATGGGAGGTCACGGGCAAGGTGCAGTGAGCCCTTGGTCAGGCGCCCTCTGGGCCAGCCCTTATGCACAGCACACTGGACCTCCAGTGTCCCTCCTGAAACAGTGCACAGCCTCCAAGCTCGCTGAGCCTCCCGCTCCCCTGGAGAGCCAGGCCTTCAGCCTCGCCAGACGCCATCTGCGTCTACCTGACCCACGTGGAAGAGCACCTCTCGTGCGCCAGGGGCGCTGGCGTGCTTTGGGAACCTGGCTCCTGGTGGCTCCTAGATCCCCAGCTCTCCCAGGTCCCTTCCGGTGCTCCCGCCCATTTTCTCCGGCGCCCTGCTTCCTGGAGTCACGAGCTGAGGCTGATGCAAGGCATCACTCTAGGCTCTAGACACGACGAGGCAGCTCTTGTTTATCCCATTGTGAGTTATCTCCATTATTCCCACCATCACGGTTTTTATTTTTCCAACAGGATCTTGCTATGTTGGCCAGCTTGCCCTGGAACTCAAGATCCCCCGGCCTCAGCCTCCCAGCGTGTTTCCACTTTCTCAACTGTGCATCCAGGCAGTTTTGATACCAGGCAGACGGAGAGATACACTGTGTTCGCAGACTGACAACTCAATATTGCAAGGTGTCAATTTCCCCCCAAATCAGTCTGCAGATTAAAAAAAAAAATTCTATTCAAAATCAAAGCAGACAGCCGGGCGTGGTGGCGCACGCTTGTAATCCCAGCATTCAGGAGGCTGAGACTGGAGGATCCGGGTTCGCGGCCAGCCTCAGCTACCTAGTGAGGCACTCTACAACTTAGTGAGACCCGGTTTCAAAATAAAGAATAAAAAATAGGACTGGGGGTATACCTCGGAGGTAGAACGCCCCTCAGTTCAATCCCTAGTACCGCAAAAAAAAAAAAAAAAAAAAAAAAAAAAAAAAAAAA
>PVLC010016504.1:0-13089 GCA_004027655.1 Graphiurus murinus | reverse complement strand
GAGACCCTGTTTCAAAATAAAAAATAGGGCTGAGGGTGTTCCTCAGAAGTAGAATGTCCCTGGGTTCAATCTCAAGTACCACACACTCAAAATAAGTAAATAAATAAATAAATAAAATTCTGAAAATATCAAAATAACTTCTAATAGCTTCAAGAAGACTTTGAAAAAGAACAAAGTTGGAGAGTTTAACTATATATGATTTCAAGATCCATTAGGGAGCTGCAGTAATAAAGAGAGTGAGGTTTCAGTGAAAAGATGGGCAAGTGAATTAGTGGGGCAGAGACAGAAAGACTGGACAGTTATATTTTAACAAATGAACCTTAACCCCTACCTTACACATATACAAAAGTTAACTCAAGGTGGACAGAGACCAAAATAGAACAGAGAAAATCTTAGGGACCTTGGGTTTGCAAAGACTTTTTAAAGTATGATACATGCATACAGTAAGACATGATATAACTGATAATTTGTCTTTCAAAAACATTAAACAATGTATGCCATTCAGGCTGGGTATGGTGGCACATGCTGTGGTCCCAGCTACTCATGAGGCTGAGGTGGGAGGAAGGCTTGAGCTCAGGAGTTCCAGACCAGCCTAGGAAGCGTAATGAGACCCCATTAAAAAACAATACTGCTACAGAAATGAGCAGGCTCGCCTCACCCTAGGGGGAAATGTTGCAAAACACACATCTGACAGAATTATTTATCTAATGTATCTGATGACTCTACAACTTAAAAATAAGACGACAAACCAATAGAAAATGGCAAAATACTTGAGCAGATGCTACATCAAAGGAGATCTCTGAATGGCAAAAAAGCAAATGAAAGGTACTCAACACTGTTTGTCACAAGGGAAAGACAACTGAGACCAGGCTGCACACCTGCTAGAGTGGCTAAGCACACAAGGCCCGTGTGGGTGAGGATGTGCAGCAGCCAGAATCGTCACACACCTGTGGGAGAAATGTAAAACACTGAAGACACACCGACCACGTGACCTAGCCACCGCCCCCCCCCTTGGAATTTATCCACAGACTCAGATGGTCCTAGCGGTGCTGTCTGTGGCCGGGCCCTGAGGGTGAGTGCCTCCTTGAATTGCACGCCCAGGGGCCCATTTATAATCATCAGCGCCTGAATACAACCCCAGTGTCTTTCAATCTGCAGGTGGAGAGACAAATGGTGGTAGGTGTGTGTGTGTGACTATTCTGCAACGGGAAAGAATGAACTATTGATGCGTGCCACGGCACGGAGAAACCTAAAAATAAGTTTCCAGGGTGAAGGAAATCAGACAAAAAAAGAATAGTATATAACCCACTTGCATAAAACGCTAGAAAATAAATCCTACAGGAAGAGAATGAGAGGTTGGTTGCTTAGGAATTGAAAGGGAGGGTGGGGGAGTGGGAGAGTGGTTCCTACCTTGATGGTGATTAGGGCTTCACATCTGGATACATGTGTCAAAACCTGAACTGTACCCTTTAATACGTGCAGGTTAATGTAGGTCAATTACAGCTCATGGAAGCTGTTAAAAGAAGACACAATAAAAATTTAGAACATAATCTACGGGATCCTAATTGGAAAACTAAGACATTTTAGGGACAACTAGAAAAATCTCAATGTAGGCTAGATATTAATCATATTAGGAATATATTGGCACTTTTTAAAAGACATAGTATTGGTGTTGTGAATATGTAAGAAAATTTCAGTATTCTCAGAAGAATCATACTGAAGTATTTATGGGAAAGATGCTGTGATATCTTCTTCCATTTGTCTAGTTGAAATCTTGGCCTTCTCAAGCTTCTCCATTTGACTTTAAAAACCCGTTATAATTTTGACTAGTTTTGTGCTTTTCTTGCCCCTCTAGGTGTCCACTTTCTGGTGGGTGGCTTTTTAGTTTTGTATCCCCCGTAAAACCTAGTATGTAGTTGGTAATAATTACTACTTTGAATTAATCTGAGAACAGTGAAATTATATTAGGCTCCTTCTGGCTTTCCAGGGCCCCAGTGTCCCAAAAAGACCTTGTGTCCGTGGATTGAAAAAGGCCATGGACTCTGGTGTCCGCGGACCAAGAGGGCCATGAAGTGGGGTGTCTGACACAGGCCATGGACCCCGGTGTCTGAGTACTGACACAGACCATAGACCTGGGGACCCGAGGATTGACACAGGCCATGAATCCAGGTGTCTGGGGACTGACACAGGCCTTGGACCCCGGTGTCTGAGTATGGACACAGACCATAGACCCGGGGACCCGAGGACTGACACGGGCCATGGATTCAGGTGGCTGGGGACTGACAGAGGCCATGGACCCACTGCCCGCGGAAGGACACAAGCCATGGGTCCAGGTGTCTGCAGACTGACACCGACCATGGGCCCGGGTGTCCGTGCAGGGACATAGGCCAAGGACCCAGAGCACCGGCCACGCACGGGTCCGGGTGTCTGCGGAGACACAGGCCACACAGCCAGCCGCCCCCGGGTCCACCCAAGCCGTAGATCCCGGTGTCTGCGGACCGACACAGCCCCTGGCCTCGCGGAAGGACACAGCCCATAGAACCGGCTGTCGGCGGAAGAACAAAAGCCATGGGGCCGGGCGCCCGCGGGCCGACACACGCCATGGGCCCGGTGTCCGCGGAAGGACACAGGCCAGGGCGATGGGGGTCCGCGGACGCGGCTGTCCGCCGACCCCCAGGGCGCCATGGGCCCCGGTCCCCGCGGCCCCGCAGCAGGCCGCCGCGCGGACCCCGGCCGGGCAGGTGACGCCGCCGCCGCCGCCGCCGCCGCCGCCGCGGGCCCCGCGCATGCGCGCCGCGCTCCCCGCCCCCACCGCCCGCGCCCAACGCCCCCGCCGCGGCCCGCGGGCCATGGACCCCGCCGAGGCCGGCGCCGAGCGAGCGCCGCGGCCCGCGCGTCCGGGCGCCGTCGCCCCGTGAGCCGGGCGGGCCGCCGGGGCCGGAGCCGGTGTCGGAGCCGGAGCCGGGCCGCGCGTGCGCGCCGCCGACAGCGAGAGCGAGCGAGGGGTGGCCGGCGCGACGATGCCGCGGGGCCGCCCCCCGAAGGCCCGGGACGGCGCGGCCCGCGGCGACTCCGGTAAGGCCCGCGGGCGCGAGCGAGTGCCCGGATGGCGCGGGGCGCGCCGGGAGCCGAGGGGAGGGCGGCGGCGCGATGGCCGCGGCGCAGGCGGGCGGACGGATACGGGCGCCGCGGCCGGCGCCTCCGCGCTGGGCCTACTTTCCGGGCTCGGCGGCCCGCGCTCCGCCCGCCCGCCCTCCCGCCCGCGCCGCCCCCGGCCCCCTCCCCAGGCCCCCTCCCCTCCGCCCTGCGCCCTCCCCGCCCCGCCCCGCCGCGGCCCGGGCTCGGGAGGCGCCCGCGGGGCCCCGCTGGGCCGGAACCCCGGGCCCCGGCGCGCCGGGCGTGCACTCCGCGGGAGTCAGGGCTAGAGCCCCCGGGAGCTCCGGGCGTGCACGCTGTGCGAATCGGGGCTGGTCCAGGAGCCCGGAACCTGAGTTCTGAGAGCTCTGGGGCAGGCAGTGGGGATCGGGGACATTGCAGGATCCTGAAACCCTGGGCTTCTGTAGAGTGTTGGGGTGTGTGCAGTAGGAACCCGGGCTAGCCCCAGAGCGTTAGGCGTGCACACAGTAGGAATCAAGGCTAGCCCAAGAGCCCAGAACCTGAGCTCAGAGAGCTCTGGGGCAGGCAGTGGGAATCAGGGACATTGCAGGATCCTGAAACCCTGAGCTGCTTTCTGTAGAGTGTTGGGGTGTGTGCAGTAGGAACCCGGGCTAGCCCCAGAGCGCCGGGCGTGCACACAGTAGGAATCTGGGCTAGCCCAAGAGCCGGGAACCTGAGTTCTGAGAGCTCTGGGGCAGGCAGTGGGAATCAGGGACATTTCAGGATCCTGAAACCCTGAGGTTCTGTAGAGTGTTGGGGTGTGTGCAGTAGGAATCAGGGCTAGCCTCTATCCTCTGTGTGTGCTGGGCGTGCACACAGTAGGAATCAAGGCTAGCCCAAGAGCCGGGAACCTGAGCTCAGAGAGCTCTGGGGTAGGCAGTGTGTGCAGTAGGAATTAGGGCTAGCCCCAGAGCGCTGGGCGTGCACACAGTAGGAATCAGGGCTGGTTCAAGAGCCGACAACCTGAGTTCTGAGAGCTCTGGGGCAGGCAGTGGGAATCGGGGACATTGCAGGATCCTGAAACCCTGAGCTTCTGTAGAGTGTTGGGGTGTGTGCAGCAGGAATCAGGGCTAGCCCCGGAATGCTAGGCGTGCACACAGTAGGAATCAGGGCTAGCCCAAGAGCGGGAACCTGAGCACAGTCAGCGCTGGGGCAGGCAGTGGGAATCAGGGCTATTTCAAGACTCTGAAACCCTGAGCTTCTGTAGCGTGTTGGGGCGTGTGCAGTAGAAATCACTTTTTTGTGTGTGTAAATGTGGTACTGGGAATGTAACCCAGGAACATTGTACCTCTGAGCTATACCCCCAGCCTGATTTTATTCTTTTACTTTGAAACAGGGTCTCGCCAAAGTGCAGGCCTGAGCTGCGAGAGACCGCTGGGGTATGCACACAGTGGGCTCCAGGGCTAACCCTGAGCTGGGAACCCTGCGCCTCCTAGAGCGCTGGAGGTACACACAGTCGGCTCCAGGAGCCCCCAGATTCAGGAGCGCACTCTGCGGCACACAGCACACCTCAGGAAGTTCCTAGTCCTCTATCCTCTGTGATGTGTCGCTAAATCCATGGATTTTGTCTTAACAGAAAAGGAGGCATGCACTTTTTTGTGTGTGTATATGTGGTACTGGGTGTTAGGAAAGGCCCTTGCAGGGGCCACAAGGCAGATACCTGCCTGGAATCTGTGGGACTGTGGGCTGCGCCTGGTCTTCCATTCCCTTTTGAGTCTAGTTGGCCGCTGGGGTTGGTGACTCAGTGTCAGGCTCTCCTGGTGCGCTCAGGGGCTCGTGAGATGCAGCTGCCCAGTATAAGGTCAGGTCTGGAAAGACAGGGCTGGTTAAGTCTGTCCTCTCAAGTCCTTATGGAGGAGGAGACTGAGCCGGGGTCAGTGCAAGCTTAGAAACAGGACAGCAGAGTGCTGCACGGTCAGCAGGCCTGTGAGTGAGCCAGGTGCTCAGGGCTGCTGGAGCCGGTTGGTGGGCCATAATGCAGATAGGCAGAGCTGCAGCCCGGTAATAACTGGTTAGGATTTTATGGCTGGTGGCGTCTGTCGCCGCACGCTGCTTTGGCCTTGACCTTATTTTGTTCACTGTTGAATTTTCCTTGTTTATATGCCTCATGCCGAGCATAAGGTGCGTGTCTCTCAGCTATGTGAATTTCCATTGACACAGGCCCTATCCTGCCCAGCATTGTGCATCCTGCCAGAAGTGATGGCCACACTGTCCCCCTAGATCTTCAAGCCCCAGACTCCCACAGGACACTCCTGCCATCTGAGGCGGGACCCCCGGATCCTCTCTGCTGGTCTTACCCTCCTTAAATACCTCACTGACTAGCCTGGGTGATCTCTTCAAGTGCCACCCGATGGCCACGCCCTGACTAAAGCTCTGGAGTGGGCTCCTCCTCCCCGACAGGATCCTTACCCCCACCCCCACGGAACAAAAATCTCCTAAAAGCCCACCATGGTGGGAGGAGCAGCAGAAAATAAAATCGAAAGGGGTTAAAACTAAGCCGGGCGTGGTGGCGCACGCTTGTAATCACAGCATTCGGGAGGCTGAGACTGGAGGATCCGGGTTCGAGGCTAGCCTCAGCTACCTAGTGAGGCACTCCGCAACTTAGTGAGACTCGGTTTCAAAATAAAGAATAAAAAATAGGGCTGGGGGTATAGCTTTGAGGTAGAATGCCCCTGAGTTCAATCCCCAGTACCGCAAAAAAAAAAAAAAAAAAAAAAAAAAAAGAAAGGGGTTAAAACTGGAGGAGTAGAGACTTCCCCGGGTGACCGCAGTCTGCAGTGGGTGGTGACGGAGACTCCAGACCCTCCCAGCAGGCAGCAGCAGGAGGGTCCCAGCAGCTGGAAGCTGGCTGCCGGGCCTGGGGCTGGCAGAAGAAGGCGTCCAGCCAGCCTGGTGCATGCCACAGCAGAGACAGGGGAGGCAGTCACGATTTAGACAGATTTTTATTCAAAACATAAAAGTAAAAGCAGTTAATTTGGAGATTAGCCCAGTTACTTCAGAAACAAACTGCTATTTCTCATTTTAATGTTGAAAACACTTCCTCAGGATTTATGGATAACCAAACTCTTAAATGCACAGTGCTTTCAAGTTTCTCTTAAGCTGGGTGTGGTGGCACACCCTTGTAATCCCAATGCTTGGGATTACAGGAGGTTCTGAGGTTCAAGGACAGCCTCAGCAATGAAGTGAGACTCTGCAGCAGAGGGAGAATCTGTTTCAAAACAAAAAATAAAAAAGGATTGGAGGTGTAGCTCGGAAGTAAAATGCCTCTGGGTTCAATCCTCAGTCCCCCCTCCCCCCGCCAATACAAATGGTCAAAAAATATATGAAAATTTTTCAGTATCCATCAGGGAAGGAAATGCAAGTCAAATGTACAATGAGATACCACCTTTCCCCACTTAGAATGACTATTAGAAAAATAAAATATAAAAAAAAAAACAAATGCTGGCAAAAATGTGGAGAAAAGGAACCCTTGTTCCCTGTTGGTGGGAACATAAGTTAGTACAGCCACTCTGGGGCGCAGTCTGGCAGTTCCTTACAAACCAAAGAGATGTACTATAGGATCTGGGCGCACTCCGGGTGTGTGCCGGGGGAATGCAGTGGCGCTCAGAGCTGAGCCTGCACACGCGTGCTTCCTGAGGCGCTGGTCAGAGTAGCTAGGAGCAGCTGTCAGCCTTGGCACCCGCCACAGGTGGGCCGAGGAGCAGTGCGGTGCCTGTGCCGGTGCCGGGCCTGGCGGAGATGGCTCACCCGCCACCAGGTGGTCCTGCTGTTGGCAGCAGTGTGGATGGAGCTGGAGGACATCTTGTAAGTGAAGTTGGCCAGACATAAAAAGACAGTACTGACCATGTTCTCCCATATGTGTAATCCTAAAAAAATAAATAAAAAGTCGATCTGAAAGTAGAAGGTGGATTGCTAGGGACTGGGAAAGGTGGTGGAGGAGGGCTGGCGAAGAAGGCGGTATGAGGAAGAGTACGGTGCCCCGTGTGCAGTGTGGGAGAGCACAGTGAGCTTCAGTCATGACCACGGTCGCGGTGTTGAGAGGCACCTCGGTCCTCAAGGGCGGACCCTCTGAGGCCGCCGGTCACTCGTTCCTGTCTGTCTGCGAGCGCTGGCTCCTTACACAGCCTTCCAGCCTCTTGGCGGGAGTGACCCCGGCATGGGCCTCGGCACGGCACACTTGGTTGTGACTTGTGCCCGCACTTGGGCTCAGGGGAGTCCTGCAGCCCACCTGTGGCCACCTCTGGGTTAAGATCCCTTGCCATGGGAGTTAGTTGACCTCTTTTTGGACCACACAACTCCGGGAGGGGGGCAGAAATTTCAGTGAACTTGAAGACAAGAGGGACACAAGGTAAGGGCGACAGCAGAAGGGACAGAAGGCAGCGCAGGTGACAGTGGCCGCCCAGTCCCGGGGAGGCTGTGCTCAGGGAGGGCGCATGTGCAGAGGCGCTCGGCTGTGGTGCCCGTGTGCGGGTGTGCTAGCAGGCCTGCTTGCCTTCTCACCCCCCCTGTCACGCTGCAGTCTCCACTCTGGCTCTAAGTTTGTCTCAGAGCCAAGTGAGTGTCATGATCGCTGTTTGAAAGAAGGGGCTTAGGAAAACAAAATTTATTATGTTTTGAACCTTGTTAAGAAGGGAAGGCTTGCTTCCTAAGATACATGTTTTCTGGAAGTCCTACTCTGTAAGTGAAACAATGTTATTTTTCAAATGTACATAGATGCTTTGATGTCTCTTAGAGTTCTGTCAGCTGCAGTTAAGTCCCTTGTCATCTTTGGGTAACACTAAAAGTTTCAGCATAGAAATTGAAAATTGTTTTATTCAGGAAATAGCTTTTAATTTTGCATCTTTGAAATTAAGTTGAGGGGGCTGGGAGTGGTAGCACATGCCTGTAATCCCAGTACATGGGAGGCTGAGACAGGCGGATTGTAGGTTTGAGACCAGCCTCAGCAACTAAGCAAGACCCTGTTTCTTGATTTTTAAAAGTTGGGTGGGGTGGGGGTGTAGCTTAGAGATAGAATGCCTGAGTTCATTTTCAGTACCAAAAAAGTATTAAAAAAAAAAAAAAAAAAGTGGCTGGACACACCCATTGCTGTGTCCAGCCACTGGGTTAAAACATTCGACACAGATCTTACTTGCAACCTCTGGTATTATTTCCCACTGCCCCAAGCTCCCCGGATGGAACAGTGGAGCAGTTGGTAAGACCTTGTAGCCAGGTGTGAACCCCCTCACTTCCTGCCTCTTCCCAGAGAGACTTCACAAGGAAAGCAGCAGGAGGGGTGGGATTTATTTAGGGAGGAAGGCTGGGACCCGGAGGTTACATTCCCAGACTGGGGAGGCCACTGGCTCTGCACTGGTCTGCGGGCTTGGAGACATCCTGCTGGGACCCGAGTGAAACCCTGCTGCTCACGCCTGCAGTTGATCTGAGCCCCCCCCCCCCCCAGGCCTGCTCACCGGCCTCCCTCAGGTGTGCACTGACCCTTCTAGCCAGCTGCCTGATGCTGCAGCCATCACTTCATCTGGCCCAGGGATCCATAAATATTTCGACTACTAGTTTAATGTAGAAACTTTGAAAGTTTGGCCTATGTAGAGAAAGTGCAGGATAAATAAGATTATGCATAACTCTTCCACTTTTAATTTTTTTCTTCTTTTTTGTGGTATTGGGGATTGAAACCAGGGCCACGAGTGTACTAGGCAAGTGCTCTACCACTTTTCAGAAATTTTTATATTTTGAGACAAGGTTTTGCCAGTTCGCCCAGGCTGGCCTTGAACTTGGGATCTTCCTGTCTCAACCTCCTAAGTAGCAAGTAGCTGGATGATAGGCGTGTGCTATGACAAGATGTCAAACTTCAAAACAGCTCCATTTCTAAAATTCAACATTATGAGTTTCATCTAACATCTCAGAAGTCTCTCTTGTAGTTTGGTTTTTAAATAATAACAAGATGATCTGGTTTTATTTTTGTAATGAGGCTCACACCTGGTACTTAACTGTCTGTGCTTACACAATCCTACAGATGGAGTCTTGGCACTGAATGAGGACGATCCTGACTTTGACTGTCCGGTCCCAAACTTCCACAAGTGTGAGATCTGTCTGCTGTCGTTTCCAAAGGAGTCCCAGTTCCAGCGCCACATGAGAGAACATGAGCGGAATGACAAGGTAGCGTCTCCACAGGAGGCGTCGGGGGCTCACGTGAGCATGGAGGCTGGGCAGGGGCTGCAGGTCAGCGTGAGAGCTAGCCCCTTTCCTTAAGCGGGGTACCCAGAGGTAGGAGGCCCCTCGCTCAATCCCGGCACCGCACACGCGCCACATTAGTTTCCTGAGTTGTAGAGCAGTTCATTTTTTTTTTTTTTGCGGTACTGGGGATTGAACTCAGGGGCATTCTACCTCAAAGCTATACCCCCAGCCCTATTTTTTATTCTTTATTTTGAAACCGAGTCTCACTAAGTTGCGGGGTGCCTCACTAGGTAGCTGAGGCTGGCCAAGAACCCGGATCCTCTGGTCTCAGCCTCTCGAATGCTGGGATTACAAGCGTGCACCACCACGCCCGGCTCTAGAGCAGTTCATTTTGTGTACGCTTGTTGGCATTGTTTTGAGAGCTCGTCATTGTGAATGTACGTATCAAGTTATCTATGAGCAGACAAAGGAATGTTTTAAAGTATGACTTTTTTTCAGTAGTGTCAATTTCCTGTGTGACTGAATACAAAATAGGTTTATTTTGTCGTTTTTCTCCAGTAGAGAGTTTTACCCTTAAGTGTCTTGCATAACCTTCTAGGTATCTGATTTTACTTAGTTACAGTCCTGGGGATTGAACCCAGGGCCTCATACAGCTAGGTAGCACTGAGCTATATGTCCAGTACTTCTGTGTGCGTGTCTGTATGGCACTGGGGATTGAACCCAGGGACATTTCTACCTCTGAGCTACGCTCCCAGCTCTAAGTTGCTAAGTTGCTAAGGGCCTCCTTAAGTTGCTGAACCTGTAATCCTCTAGTCTCAGCCTCTCAAGTACTGAATACAGGCATATGCTACCACACCCAGCTTCTAGCCCTTTTTTAAAAAAATTATTTTCAGCCGGGTGTGGTGGCGCACTCCTTTAATCCAAGTACTAATTGATTTGCCTGATAGATGAAAAGAGGCAGTTACAATGACAGTTAAAAAGTGGTTGCCAGCTGGGCATGGTGACACACACCTATCATCTCAGTACCTGGGAGGCTGAGACAGAAGGATCGCAGGTGTGAGGCTAGCCTTTGTAATTTAGCAAGACTTGCAGCAATCTAACCAGACCCTGCTTCAAAAAACAAGCTAAAAGGACTGGGAGTGTCCTCTGAGGGAGCCGCCCCTGGGCTCAGCCCTTCCTCACGCACGAAGTGGTTGCTGACTTTCCTGGGTAGAAGGATGTAAGCTAGTGAGCCCTGGGGACCGCAGGCCGCCTCTGCTCCCTGAGGCTTTCTGTGCGTTGAAGGCAGATCCTGCCCGCCTGATCCGTCACAGCCAAGGCTACGAGGGGCTCCGCTCGCTGCCCTTCAGAGGGATACACGCGATTCCTTCAGGGACGTGTGGACCGAGAGGGGTGTCTGTTAGGCTCTAGTGAGTATTGTGTGCCTCCTTACCTTACTTGAGGTGACCGTTCACACAGCGAGCGGCTGGGAACGGAAAGAAAAGCCGCTCCCTGGGCCAGGCTCTCGCCGCACCCCGCGCCCGTGTCAGGAACGCTCGCTGCCGGCTTTTCTGCGCCCCTTCCGGATGTGTCCACCGGGGTGCCAGGAGGCTTCAGGGGCGCGGGCCGCTAGCTGCCGCGTCGCTAACCCCTGCTGAGCAAGCGTCTGGGCCGCCTGCGCTCCAGTGGCTTCTGTCTCCTCTCACGCAGCCGCACCGCTGCGACCAGTGCCCGCAGACGTTCAACGTGGAGTTCAACCTGACGCTGCACAAGTGCACCCACAATGCGGACGACCCGACCTGCCCCGTGTGCCACAAGAGGTTCTCCAGGGTGGCCAGTCTCAAGGCGCACGTCATGCTGCACGAGAAGGAGGAGGTAATGGCCTCGGAGGAGGAGTCGGGGCGCGAGTTCACTTTCAGTCTTCCATTTAGATTTCCAGGAGCTGACGATGGCCACGAAGCCGGCCTCAGAGCATCTCCAGTTCACCGCTAAAGCTTATTTGCTGACTCTGTCAGTACCATAGGGTAGAGATATTTTAGTACTTTGTGTGTGTGTGTGTGTGTGTGTGTGTGTGTGTGGTGGGGATTGAACCTAGGATCTCACACAGCCCAGGCAAACGCTCTACCACTGAGCTATACCCATAGTCCTTTTTATTTTATTTTGAGACAGGGTCTCACTAAGTTGCCTAGGCTGGCCTCCAGTGCGATCCTCCTGCCTCAGCCTCCCGAGTAGCTGGGATCACAGGTGTGTGCACCACTGCATCCGACTCATGTTAGGTGTCCATATGTTCCGGCCAAGTTCCCCCTTCTCAGCGGAAATTAAGTTCTGTGGGATTTTGCAGTGGCCAAAAGTACGTCTTCGGCCTGTGCAGATAGAAGGGTCTTCTTGCTTGACTCCAGCATCCCTGGTGCACAGGAGTCTGGGGGGAGCCAGGAATCCATGGTGCCAGCACAGTGGCGACCCCGGGGGGCCGCTGAGGGACGGGCGGCGTTGCCAGGGGCAGGTGGTGTGGCTCAGGTGTCAGTGGCTGTTGCTTTGAAACTTCAACTCTCCCATCTGCCCTCCTCCTAGGGACAGTCAAAAGGAGAAAATAAAAGTTACTTTCCATTCTGAGTTGATTACTGATCGCTATCTGGTATGTTTTCTTCCTGAAATAGAAAACCAAATACAGTGGTTAAATTGCATATTCAAGCCGGGCATAGTGGTGCATGCTTGTAATCCCAGTACTTGGGACGCTGAGACAGGAAGATTGCAGGTTCAAGGCCAACCTCAGCAAATAGTGAGACTCATTAATTTAGTGAGACCCTGTTTCAAAAACAAAAATAAAATAGGGCTGGGGGTGTAGCTTGGAGGTAGAAAGCCCCTGGATTCAATCCCTAGTACTGAAAAAAAAGAAGAGAAAAACATGTACCTATAGTGGAGTGCAAGCAGTTTGAATTTGTAAGGAGATTTGGTCAAAGGCTACAAAATTCCAGTTAGAAAAGAGAAATAGGTTCAAAAGATCTGTTTATTATAGGGACAACTATAGCAATACATCATATGGTAGAAAATTGCGAGGAGAGTAGATTTCAAGTTCTCACCAGAAAAAGTAGATATGGGAGCAGTGCAGATGTTAAATGGCTTAACTTATTCAGCCTATGGTATACACTTACATCAAAGCGTCATGTTGTACACCATAAATATATATCATTTTTAGTAGCCAATTAAAATTTAATTAATTTAAACACTTCTGAAAAGGACTCAATCTGGAGAGATGCGTCTGTACTTTTTTAGGCTTTTTTCTTTACATTCTCTCCATGACAGTTTATATGATTATGCTGGTCTATAGACTGCTTTGTAAGCTTCCCCCGTAATGTACTGTAGATATCTGTCTTTCCACTTACTATATCTTGAGGGTTTTTCTACATCGATACTTTAACTTACTTTGCTAAAGTCTTCAGCATCTGGATGTAGTGTAGTTTTTTTTTTTTTTTTTTTTTTTTGTGGTACTGGGGATTGAACCCAGGGACATTCTACCTCCGAGCTCCACCCCTAGCCCTATTTTTTTGCTCTTTATTTGAAACAGGGTCTCACTAAGTTGTGGAGGGCCTCACTAAGTAGCTGAGGTTGGCCGCGAACCCGGATTCTCCAGTCTCTCCCAAGTACTGGGATTACAAGTGTGTGCCACTACGCCTGGCTGTAGTATAGTATTTAACCATTTCCTTTCTTGTCTGCTATTTAGATTGTTTGTTTTTTCTTTTTTTTTTTTTTTTTTTTTTTTTTTTTTTTTTTTTTTTTTTTTTTTTT
>PVLC010016503.1:0-35349 GCA_004027655.1 Graphiurus murinus | reverse complement strand
GCTTCTGGCCAATCAGGACTTGACTCGTATCTGAGCTCCAATTGGTCAGGAAAGCTAGCCTGCACATAAGCTGACATTGCTGTTTTACCACAACGCCTTATTAGGAGTTGTTTACTGCACTGAGGTACTTTACTGCACTGAGGTACTTTACTGCAGTCGCCATCTTTTAGGCGCAGCAGCTTCACCGCTCCCAACACCTTCACATCTTGACTCCTGGAGAGGGCATGTCAAAGATATGCCTGAATCATAACATAACATAACATAACATAACACAATATATACGACTTGGACTTGCTACATGTCTTATACAATATTAGCTATTGCCAATTCCTCCTCCTCCTCCTCTCCTCCTCCTCCTCCTCTCCTCCTCCTTCTCCTCCTCCTCCTCCTCCTCCTCCTCCTCTTTCTTCTTCTTCTTTGTTTATGATAAAAACTCTGCTCCCGGGGACAGTGAATGAGCCATCACCCACATGTCTGATTCACATCCCTTCTTTGTGAGCCTTCTTTCTTCCATTCCCTCAGATGATGTTTTTCCCATTATTGTCTGAGCTGGTTACCTCCTAATATCCATGTCCCCTTTTCCCATGCAAATAAGAAGCCTGGTTTTAAGCTGAGTAGATTGTCACCAGCTCAAAGACGACATACATTCTTCAGTCTTCTTGCAGCTGAGTAAACTAATGTGACTCTTTTGGCCAAGGAAATAGAGATGGTGGAAGTGTTGGTAAAAATGTGCTTAACAGGGGAAAGTGGTTCCTCTGCTCCTCATTTTTTTTATCTGAACACAGATTTGGTGGCTATAACCCTTGCAGTCATCTTAGATCAAGATAGTTGAGTGGAAAGCAGTCTAGAACCCAAGTCCTTGCTGACTTTGTGGAGTCACAAAGTCAGCAGTCAGCATCTGTGACATCTGTGGACTCTCTCCCTGTGGACCTTTTTTTTGTGTGTGTGGGAGAAGATAAAATCTAGAGTGTTCATACCACTGTGAATTTGGGTTTTGTCTCATAGGTGGCTATATCTAATCTCAGCAGATGTAGCCTCTTCCTGGCTCAGCAATAATTTTATTTTTTTTTCTTTTGTGGTACTGGGGATTGAACCCAAGGGCATTCTACCTTTGAGCTACATCCCCAGCCCTATTTTATTTTTTGTTTTGAAACAGAGTCTTGATAAGTTTCTAAGGCTGCTCTTGAACCTGTGATCCTTCTGTCTCAGCCTCCCAAGTCCTGGAATTACAGGTATGCATCACCACGCCCAGCTCTGATTTTAACTTAATTTGTGCCAGATGCCGAGGTCTTTGTGAAGTTGCATGTACTGTGACTGGAGAGAAGTCTGATGCAAATCTGTGAGGGCCCACGAGGAGGTGCGCCTCATCGCTGTGTGGGGTCAGTAGAATCTGTTCAAGCTAGGTAGCATATTGTGGCTCTAGTTTAAGGTCAACTCCTAGCACTGAGGGTCTAGTACATCAACTTGGACCACAAAAGTTGTCTTCCACTCATTCATTTCTCTAGGGGTCCTAGTCTAAGGACACCCTAACCCTGCTTGCCCAGGGCCTGGCCACCCCTTAGCTTTCTCTGAACCAAGGGTAGTATATGGAAATAGATATTGCCTGAGATGTATCTACTCACTGGAGGCATGCCATGTTGGAAGACACTATCTCCTATGATGCCGATGACCTGTAGTCATAAATGGCAGAATGGGAGCTACAGAATCTAAGATGTTGACTCTGGAAAAGAACTTGGAGACACCAAATCCAGAGAATTTGAAGATGAGGAGATGAAGTCTTCAGAAATAGGTTGACAAAGCTAGAAAGGGAAGGAGCTGGGACAATGATCTGGGTCTTTTACTTTCCAGTTTGATATTATTTCTTGAACGTGGTACCTGATACTGTCTGGTGTGTTAGTATGGATTCTCCAAGAAGGAGACTCCAAGACAGGATTGAATGTGCAAGGATTTTCTTAGAAGAAATGCCTGTGTTAGAGAAACTGAGGCAGGACCTGGAACAGCTCTGGGCAGTTGGTAGACCATAGCACAAGTGCGTCTGCAGGTGAAGAAGAGTGAGGAGGAAGGTCGAGGGAACGTCTTAGCCTACTGTGCAGATTAAAAAAGGTCTGGCAGGACTGTTGGTCTTTGAAACTATATTGGTCATCATAAGAGTTCTGGGTCTTGCAGGACTCTGCAATTGACACCATTCATGGCTAGCATACTCCTCACAAGTGCAACAGGGGGTCTCAGAGCTGGTCCCTTGGTGAGTTACCCTCCCTGTAGTCAGAGGTTTTCAAGGTACATGCTCATGACTGCCACCTTGATTGATCCTCTGCCAACCCTTGCATACTCCATAATATGATTCATACTGTGCACATCCTATTTCCTAGACAAGCCGGCAGATAGGTGCATGTGAAGTTTCTTAGTCCGACAGTTTACTCGGGCTCCCTCTTTGTCTGGGGACTGACATAGTTATGTCTTCCATTTCTTATGACTTTGCAGGATTTTTTTTTTTTTTTTTTTTTTTTTGCAGTACTGGCGATTGAACCCAGGAGCATACTACCTCTGAGCTATAGCCCCAGTTCTATTTTTTACTCTTTATTTTGAAACAGGGCCTCACTAAGTTTTGGAGGGCCTCCGGTCACAGCCTCCCAAGTACTGGAATTACAAGCATGCTCCACTATGCCTGGCTTGGAGATTTTTATATTTATTTGTTTATTTGGTACTGGAAGTGAACCCAAAGGCATTCTACCTTCAAGCTACATTCCTAGTCCATTTTAAAATTTGAAACAAAGCCTTACTAAGCGGCTGACAGTCTTGCTAAGTTGCTGAGGTGGCCTTAAACCTGCCATCCCCCTGTCTCAGCCACTCAAGTACTGGGATTACAGGTGTGCACAACCACACCCAGTTTAGAAGGTGGGGTGAGCCATGCATCTGAAGCCATTGAAGTGCCCTTTGATGGGGAGACCTCCAGTCACTGAACCTGATAGACATGGCCCTGACTCAGAACCAGGCATTACCTGTCTCTCCCATTTTGGGGGGGAAATATGGGGCAAATAAGTAGGGTTGATGGTTAAGTTCATTGACATTTTCTAAAAAATTGTATTGAGAATTCATGTAAATTCCAACTGCAAGCATGTGGCTAACTCTTGACAAATCTTCTTTGCTTAATTAAATGTTAATCAGGCTCCTGAACCTTTCACCAGGCCTATCAGTGCACTTCCTTGGAAATCCAATTTTAGCAAGAACCCTGCTGAGTTGGTTTATCAAGAATTACCCACCATCAATATGTGAACAGGTTCCTCACCCCCACCATACCCTAGCTGATGTATGATCATCCAGCTCTGCCTTCTGTACAATTCTGTTAGGGCAGTTTAGCCAGAATCCCCCTTACCCTGGGTGTCTCCTCTTAGTAATTTCCCATGCTCTGACCCCTGCCTGCTCCTTGGCTAAGAATTATTTCTTTCCCACTGTCTTTGGAATTGAGCCCAATTTCTCTACCTCATGGTAAATTCCCATTTCAGTGGTTCCTATATCTCAAGGGTCCTGAGCACACTGTCCTAGTGTGCTTTTACCAGTGTCATTGAGCAACCTTTTCTTTAACACTACTTTATAACTGAATGTTCATGTTTCTCTTTTTGCTCCTTTAAGCCAGGCTGCAAGATAGATGGGGACACAGCCCTGACCTCCCCATGTGATCCACAGAGGAGCACCGAGCATTTGGCAAGATTGGCAGACCCAAACTTCTTGGGGGATTGCAGGCATTTCTTCTGCTTGGTGATGGTCACATTCTCTGGAACCAGACATCCTGGAAGCTGAGCAGGTTGGGCCTGGGCCAGTGGGAAGAAGCAGAGTCTGTAACAGCAGGTGCCTCCCACCTCATCCTCGATCCCTGAGAGCACTGAGGTGCTCTTATTGACAGAAGGATGATTCATTACATTCAATAAACATTTTCAGCACACCACTTATATGCAGTCGCAGAGATGACTGGGACATGGTTTTCATCATTAGGTAGCTCGTGGTGAGGTGGATTGATAGACTCCTAGACAGAGAATTCCATCCTGGGTAACAGGACACTGTGTGTGGAGTGAGAATGAACCAGAGAGAAAGAGAATGAGCTACGGGAAGCCAGAGGAAGATCATCTAACTCACCTGCAGGGCTCAGGAAAGACATCCGGGAAGAAGCAATATTTAAGTCTTAAAGGAAAATCAGAAGCTCACCAGTTAAGAATGGAAAAATTTTGACGAAAATTGTGTTGTGCATGCAGTAAGTTACAGGAAGTTTGTGTTGCCAAAGCAATGGTTTTTAAATAGGGTCCCTGAGGTCTTTTTAGGGGTTCATGAAACCTCATTTTTTGCAGTACCATGGGTTGTACCTAGGGGGTGCTCTACCACTAAGCTACATCTCCACTTCTTTTTATTTTTTATTTTGAGATAGGACCTTACTAAGTTGCTTGGGCTGGCTTTGAACTTTCGTTCCTCCTGCCTTAGCCTCCTGAGTCACTGAGATTATAGGTGTGTGTCCCTGTGCCCAGCCAGGTCTCATTCTTATTCTCTCATGGATTTACAGTGGAGTTTTCCAAATGCTGTATATATGTGATATCACAATAGACAAAATGTAGAGGCAGATAAGAATCTAGCTTTTTGTTATTTAGCCAGGCATTTAAAGATTTGCAAAAATGTAAAGGAATATATCTTTTCACTGTTCATTTATTTTTGGTTTGGAACTATGTTATTAATTGATCACGTGAGGACTTTATTATTGGTAGTTTAAAATTTTTAAAAACTTAAAAATTTTCCCAGTTGAAATCACTAATATAGTGATAATTTGATAGATAGAATTCAAATCAACAATAGCTCTTTGGAATCTGCAATTTTTTTTGAGAGTGCAAAGCATTTGCATTATATTATAAAAGGGACTTTGTGTGTATGATTAAGGATCTTTAGGTGGGAAGATGATCCTTGATTTATGGGTGGGCCCAGGTAACCCCAAGGGTTCTTAAAGGAGAGAGGCAAAAGGGTCAAAGTCAGAGAAGATGTGGGATGATGGAAAATGTGGTTGAGTCATGTGCTTTGAAGATGTGGGACTAGCCTAGGAGGCAAGGAATGCCAGTGGCTTCTAGAAACTTGAAAAGCCAAGAAAACGGTTCTTCCCTGTAACTTCCAAAAGAATACAACCCTGCTGTATCTCAGTTTCAGCCCATTGACCCATTTCCAAACTTCTGGACTCCAGAAGTACTAGATAATAAATGTGTGTTGATTTAAGTTACAAGATTGAAGAGATTTGTTACAGCAGCCATAGGAAACTAATACACTTGTCTCTTTATCAACACGGAATTTCTCGAACAGTACACTAATATCTGGCTGGAGATCCAGCTGAATTCCTTTCAAGGACATTTATGAGCTAGCCTTGGCTTATACTAACTATACTTACATACTAGTTTTGATTTCAAGAAATTGGGAAGATGAGAGCATTTATGATACATGTGTGTACTGCATGTGATAACCAAAGACAGGCAGTTTAGGCCCTGTGTACCCTCAATGTCACTCTACTGTCTTCAGTTACTTGCATTTTTCTTTTGCTCTTATTTCATTTTAACAATACAAGGATCATCATTGATTAATCTATAGATTAGTCTATGTATTTATCTAACATTTATTGAGCATCTGCTGTACTCCAGGGACTGTCCTGGGCACTGAGGATAGAGCGGTGGGGAAGACAGTTGCTTCCTCTGCCCTCCTGGGGAAGACAGACAACAAACCACTGAGCCGCTACACAAACCACACTGCAGCAGATTGTGTGGGAGTTCCGTGAAGGAACTGAGTGGAGTGATGTGGTGGAGGGTGCATTGGGATGTCATCGTGATGAAGGTGGCCAAGGGAGGCCTGTCAGAGCAGGTAACATTTACATCAAAACTCGAAGGTTGGAAAAGAGCCAGTTCCTTGAGGAGCTGGAGAGAGATGGTGTCAGTATTCCAGGCAGAGAGAACATCAAGTTAAAAAAAGATAACCAGAAGCAGGAAAGAGCTTGAGGTGTCTGAGGATCAAAAAGGAGACCCCTGTGGCTGGAGGTAGTGAGGAAGGAACCCAAGAGAGAAGCCAGTCCTGGTCAACGTGGAGCCTTAGATGATGTAAGGGCAGAACGAGGGGTTTGGATCTTAAGTGCAGTGGGAAGCCACTGGGGTTTTTCACACAGAAGAGAGAAGATGATCTGAGTTTTGTTTTAAAATATTACCCTGGCTGCTCAGTGGAGAACGGATGGCGGGAAGGCAGGAATGGGAGCAGGGAGACCCATTCGGCTTGTTTATGGTGGTCCGGGGAAAGATAACGGTGGTGAGGATTAGGAGAGCAACTGGAGAGATGGATATAAATTGCCCAGCTCATGACAGTCTTTGGAGGATGCGCCGATGGGGCCAGGTGACAAATTGGACATGCATCTGGAGAGGTTGGGGGGCGATGAGAGAGAAAAAGTGATCCAAGATGACATGTAGGCTTTTGGAGGCATGAGAGTCCCTTTTATTGAGATGGATGAGGGACAGATTTTTGGAAGCAGAGCAGGAAATCATGATCTTTCATTTGGAAGTGCTGAATTTGGAGTTGTCTGTATGAGATACACGCGGGATGTCAAGGAGGCAGATGGATAAATGACTCTGGCTCCGAAGGGAGGTCTGGACTGGAGAGTAAATTGAGGAGTTGTGAAGACACTGAGGCCACCGAGAGCCCCTCTCCCCACCCAGATGAGCTCACCAATGAGGTGACAGAGTAGGCCACGGGGGCGGGCTGGGACAGAGCCGGGTGCATTGAGAGCTAAGACAGGCGTGTTGAAAGCGTGCCAGGCAATGTGCTGGTGCACCGCACACATCATTTTATTCTCATCTCATTCCATAATCATTATCGGTCCTCCCTCTGCGTTGCTTCTCAAATTGGACCATAATTGGGTCAAGTAGCCCACACTTCTCGAGCAATTCTAACTGTTGGCTGGGTTGCACAAAGGATTAGTTCTCTTGTGACTGGGTTTTCACCTTTTTTTTTGTTTTTTTGGTACTGGGGATTGAACCTAGGGATGTTCCACTTCTGAGCTACTCCCCCAGCCCTTTTTATATTTTATTTTGAAACAGGGTCTTGCTAAGCTGCCAAGTCTGGCCTTGAACCTGAAATCCTCCTGTCTCAGCCTCCCAAGTACTGGGATTATAGTCATGCACCACCATGCCCAGTTTAGATAAAGACTTTGAGCTAGTCACTAGCTTTGATGAGCCTCAACTTCTGTGTCGGGTAAAAAGAAGGTGGGGGACTGATGAGGTTGATATATAGGTTAGTGAATATTCTGAACTGTTGTGGAGGTTCTGTAAAATTTGCATAAACAAATGAATACATAAGAAGTATTTATAAAGAGCATGGAAAAGCATCAGGAACATTTGATGTCAGTTTGTTCTGGGTCATCAGACAAAATTCTCTACCAGTGAATTGGTTTTGGTTGCAAGCTATATACTTTCTTTATAAACAGTAAATTAGGAGGTGCTTCCAAATCAATTCTTTTAATTGAAATAACAGAGAAACAGCAAACGTTGCAAAGAGCTGTGAGTTATTTCTGGAGCCAAATCCAGAGTTGGCTGTTTTATTTTCATGAAGTCTTTGGGATGCCACACGGAATGACAGATTTGGAACACTTGTTCAACAAATGTTTATTGAGTACTTAGTGGTGTGCCACTGTGCTGGGTACCAGAGATAAGAAAGCAGGCAAATTAGACTCGGTCCCTACCCTCACAGAGATCAGGGTCTGCTGTGAGATACAGACAAGGAAAGAGGATCACCATAAAATGTGGGAAGGGTTTGCAGGGAGGAAATGAGAGGAGGGCATCTATTGCTGATGGGGCACTTAGCATAGACGGCGTGGCTTAAGCAACAGATGTTTATTTTTCCACAGTTCTGGAGCCCAGAGATCCCAGATCAAGCTGACATCCAGTTTGATTTCTGCTGAGGGCCCCATTCTTGGCTTGTAGATGGTGCCTTCTCATTTGGCAGAGAGCTGGAAGCTCTGATGGGATCATCAAGGGGTGCCACCCTCAGAGCATCACTTGTCACTAACCACCTTGCGAAGGCCCCACCTCCACATACCATCGCACTGGGGGTTAAGGCTTCAACTATGAACTGGGACGGCAGGTTGTAATTTAGCCCGAAAGCAGATGTCTTCTGAAGGAAGTGAGATTAGGTCTAAGCTCAGACCTTCCCAAGGAGTTTACTGGGGAGGGTAGATTGTCCTGGGGAGGGATTTTGAGCACAAAGTGAGAACTGTTCCAGCTGGGTACTCCGAATTGCTCAGTATTTTCTTGCCTTCTGGGCTTCTAAGCAGGATGCTTTTACCACCTGGAGGCTCCTTGCCACCTGATGGGATGTTCCCTAGGCCTTCCCCCTCAGGTCACCTGCTCAATCTTATAACCCTCCATCATCCCAACAGCAAAACTGGTGTCTCTTTGAATAACTCATTTTGGTCCTTCATGCCTCATATTCATGTGGTGGCACATGCCTATAATCTCAGTATTTGGGAGGCTGAGACAGGAGGATCGCAAGTTCGAGGCCAGCTATAGCAACAAAAGGGCTGGGTGATGTAGCTTAGGGGTAGAATGCCTCTGGGTTCATACACACACACACACACACACACACACACACACACACACACACACACACGATTAGATTTCTTTATCATATTATGAAGGAAGTCAGAGTCTTTTGTTCCCCCCAGTGACACCCAACAATGTCTGTCTACCACCATGCCACCATATGCTGATCATTTCACTTTTGCTTAGTTACAAACTCTCCCGCAGCGGGAGTGGTGGTGCGCGCTTGTAATCCCAGCATTTGGGAGGCTAAGACCGGAGGATCTGGGTTCGCGGCCAGCCTCAGCTACCTAGTGAGGCACTCCGCAACTTAGTGAGACCCTGTTTCAAAATAAAGATTAAAAAAAAAAAGTAGGGCTGGGGCTGTAGCTTGGAGGTAGAAAGCCCCCAGGTACCATCCCCAGTAGCGCAAAAAAAAAAAAAAAAAAAAAAAAAAAAGTAAACACCACAAACTCTCCTGCAAACTTAGTGGCTTTAAGTGACAAACCTAGTTTGTGGTCCTGTGGCTTGTCTGGGCTATCCCTCTGCACTGGGCAGGAAGAGTTATCCTTGCTGGGCTCTTCCACATGGATAGGAGGCAGCCTGGCAGGCGGCTGGTTGATCTAGGAAGGCCTCCCTCACAATGTAGACTGTTGGCAGCGTGTAAACAGGACCGCCTGCTTCTCCTCAGTGTGGCTCTCCATGACACAGCCTCTGCTTGCCTTCTCAACACTTTGTTCGTGAGCCTCATGGGGTGTTATGATTTGGATGTCAAATGCCCCCCCCCCCAAAAAAAGGTTATGTTTTAGGTATTGCAGTAAAGTGAAAAGATTGGACGACGGAAGCTCTGAATTTACTGTCTGACTAATCCACTTGATGAATTTACAATTTGGATGGATTACTAGGTGGTGATTTTAGACAGGAGGTGTGTGTGGCTGGAGGAAGCAGGTCACCAGGTCTATGGCCTTGAGGATTATATCTGTCCCTGGTCCCTTCCCTCTTCCTGCTTTCAGGCTGCCGTTAACTGAGCAGATTTTCTCTGCTGCCTCTTGCTGCCATGATGCATCTGCCTTGAAGCTGGTCACCTGTGGACTGGACCTCTCAAACTGTGAGTCAATATAAATCTTTCCTCCCCTAAGTTGTTCTTGTCAGGTGTTTTTGGTTCCAAAGATGAAGAGCTGACTAGCACACAGGGCCAACCTTCTTCATCTGTCCCTCTCCCTTCAGTGCGCTTTCCTTTGTCTTCCCAGTCCCAGTTTTGTCCGACAGACTATGTGGCACACAACCTTTTGGCATGGGGTAGGTAATGTGGAAATCACCCCATGAATGAGTTTTGGTTGCTGGGAGCTTGCCACATTCTCCCCAGTTTCCCTAAATACCACCAACACTAACCCTGTTGCTCAATAGCAGGACTGGTGAGCTGGGCCTTCAGGGATCGTGTTTTATTCCACAGGTAGCAAGTCAACACTTAAATGGGGCAGGACGGTCCCTTACTTCCCTTCACAACCCACCTCTCAGCTCCCAAGTGGACACAATGAATGTGAGTGATAGAACACAGGGCCCTGCTCTGATCCGCATCTGTCTTCCTGTGACTAAGGCTTTGTCACTGGGCCAGGCCTGTCTGCTGACCCTCTTTCCCCTTAGGGTGAGTGTTTCCCTAGGTTTCACATCCCTTATGCAAATGTCCTGCTGGCAGCCCAGCCACACCAGCTCATTACATCTGTTTAGATGTACTTGAATCCCAGAGGTGACATAACTTAGGCTCAGGCTGGGATTCTCAGGTAGGTCTGGAGCTGCTTTCTGTTTCTCCCCTACTTCAAAAGCCTTTATTTTCTCTTCCCTTTCTAAAGAAAAGTCTGGGAAAGGCATTTGAGATGTGGATTATTGGTGCAACATAGCATTTTACATCTGCAAGAGACAAAGCTGTAAATCGAGGGGCTGATTCCTCAAATGAAAGAAGGGATCTATTTTTGGATATTCTTGACATCACGGAACAGAGACAACTCTTCGTTTCCCCCATGCTTACAGTTCTCCTTCACAGTACTGTGCTTGGGACCACTGGGGTAGGCAGAACTGGGGAGCAGTGGTGCAAGAAGCAAAACCCAAGGAATCACTCCCAAGCTGAAGGGAGCTGGGTTGCTCTGTCTCTCCATGGGTCAGTAACAACAAAATCTGGGCTCTGGAGCCAGGCACTCTTGGTGTGGAATTTCGTGTGTTCACATGCTAGATTTATGAACATAGGTCACAGCCTCTCTTTGCTTGCCTTGGTTTCTTCATCTGTGAAATGAGGAGCATACTAGTTAAACACTGGTTTCAGAGTCAGACTCTACTTACTAGCTCTGAAATTTAGAGCAAGTTGCTTCATTCTTCTCTGTGCTTCAGACTCATCATCACATAGTGATAAGTAATAGTATACTTCTGTCATTGGGCAACAGGGACCCTCCGGATGGCAGCCAGCATGTGGCGAACACTGCATGGATGTTGACTGTTATTGTTGTATTAATACTCCTACTGCCCATCTAGTGTGAGCCACTGTGAGGATGAATGAGACATAAAGCGTGTAAGAGCTTGCCTGGTGTGGGGTGGATTTCACCTTGTCCAACAGCACTTACCTGTAGGGTATGAGGCGCCTGCCATGGATTCTGTTCTGTGTGTTGTAATCCTCTTCCTCCTTTCCTTCCTCCTCCTCATCTTCTTCCTTCTCCTCCTCCTCCTTCCTTCCTTCCTCCTCCTAATCTTCCTCCTTCTCCTCCTCTTTCTTTTTTATGATGCTGGAGGTTGAACCCAGGGACATTCTACCTTTGAGCTACACCCCCAGCCCTTTTTATTTGTTTTGAAACAGGGTCTTGCTAGTTTGCTGAGAGCCTCACCTAAGTTGCAGAGGCTGGCCTTGAACCTGCAATCTTCCTGTCTCACCCTCCCAAGTACTGGGACGACAGGTGTGCACCACCACACTCAGCCCTATGCGAACTTGTTAAGCTGGAGTTTATAAGTTTAGGTGAGGGAGGCTCCCAAACCTCCTTTTCACGTCCACAGTGTGTTCTTGTGACCCATTTCTGGCCACGATTATCTCTGAGGAATGTCAGAAGCTCTCATGCATGCGAGAGCTGCCGTTCATCCAGATAAGGGGGATGGAGAGAGGACCTGGCTGAGCCCTATTGGAGCATGGTAGAGTTACTACGGTGCCATGGGAAAGGGTGTTCTGATTGCTCTGCTCTATAAAACACCCCATATAAACTATAAAATAAAATATTTACATTTTTACATACCCAGAAGTGCTGGGTGGATAGAGTGTAGCCATTTGGTAGATTTCCAGATCCACCAGGCTTGGGGGATTCTGGTTTTGGTCACCTGATGTAAGCTGATACTCTGCACCCCAGGAAAAGCACATTTTTCTGCCTGAGTTACTCTTGGTGGGGGAGCGGGAGACCAAAAGAACTCTGGGAAAACCTGATCAGAGGCTGCCGCAACACACAGAGTGAACGTCACTCAAGTGCCTGATAAGTGGAACGGGAGAAATTTATATGTATAAAGTTATATATATATAAAGTTCTCTGTTGATGTGAAAAGTTTTTTTTTTTTTTTTAAGGTATGTCACTTCTAAAAATTTCTACTTGCAGCTGGCTAGTTTTCTGAGCCACCATGGAGGCAGAGCAAACACCCTGTCAAAATTTAATCACAAACCAAGAGCTGTAGTTCAGAAAGGGGAAGAAAAGGTCTGATTTAATAAGCCAACAGATGAACACCCACAAGTCACAATTTACAGCCACAAGGCATTGTGTTTTAAAATCATCCTGGTGAATTCCATGTTTTCCAAAAAACAACTACATATCTGAAAAATATATGTTCTTTGATAATGCTTTGTACAGTGTTGTTTTTTTTTTTGACCCAGACACCCCACTAAAGTTATAAATAACCCATTCCTTTCGACTCTTACTTTTCAGTAACAACAGCTCGTGGCTGTTGTTTCCCAGTTACAATGGAACCATGTTCTGCTCACCATCACCTCTAGGGGGCGTGCTGGGGTGTGGATCCCAGCTGCCTGTGTGGGAGCCGAGTGGCTTAGGGGTCCTCTCCTTGGGCCCAGCTCCTCTTGCAAGACCTTTTCTGCTCAGTGGACAGCCATGTAAAAGGGAAGCAGGGTTACTCTTGCTCATCCATGCGGTCGGTCTCCAGTCTTCCCTGCAGGCTCCCCACAGGCCAGCCTTGTGCTAGGAGGAAGACTCAGACACACACGTGTTCCTGGCAGGAGGCTGCCACCCTCTAATGCTGCGCATCTACCTGGAGGAAAGGGCATTGCACTGCGATAGTTGGGATCCTGAATGTCTCCCAAAGGCCATTTTTAAAGGCTTGTTCACCAGCCTGTGGTGCTCCTTAAGGAACCTTTAAGAGGAGGGACCTCCTGGGAAGAAGTTAGGTGATTGGTGGTGTGTCTTTGAAGGGGATATTGGACTCTACCTGCTTCCTCTTTCAATCTCTCTTTGCATCTCAGCTGCCACTAGGTGAATTGGACCATATGCTCTGGCCCTGCTATACTGTGCTGCCACTGGCCCAAAGCAACAGGGCCAAACAACCACAGCTTGAGACCTCTGAAAATATGAGCCAAGATAAACCTTTCCTCCTTAAAAGTTGATTATCTCAGCCATTTTGTCACAATAACAAAAAGGCACTTTTGTCTAGTTTACACTGATAAGCTTCATCAACAATCAAAGGGCCCTGGTGAAGAGAGCTGAGAGTCCGCAGGAATCTTAGTTTCAGGATGCAACTTAGTCTCACTGCCATCTAGCAGTCAAACACCATGGCAGTGAGACTGAGGGTTTGAGGACTTTTGTGCATTGCTTTGGCCAAGCAAAGATTCTTAAGAATAACAATAACAGCATTAACGATGTCAGCAGTACCAACTGCAGTGGATTGTATTTTCCCAAGTTGGCTATGGCCATTTCTTCAACTGCATGTTTTTCTGTAATTTGAACTTGCCAGTCTCTCATCAGAAGGCAGAGTCTATTTCTCTACTCCCCTGAGCCCATGAGTGCTTTGACCAACACGATACAGTGGAGGCGACATTGACATTTGCGGGCATTGGTCTTACCTGGCCTGACAGTCTGCACTGAAGTCTCTTCGGGTCCTGTTGCCATGGAAGAAGCATGACTCCCCTGGGACCAGGTTATGAGAGGCCCCAGCATGTGTGAGGCTCTGGAGGATGAGAAGCCATAGGAGAGAGACACCAGGGGAAAGGCCAAGGACACGGGAGGTGCAGAGACTCTATAGGTGCCATCTTCAATAGGAAGCCCCACGTCAAGCTTCCAGATGGTTGTAGTCCCAGGCATCCTATGACAGTATCTGAAGGAGAGCCCCCAAACTAGAACTGCCCAACTGTGACAGTCAGCTCACAGAACCATGTGAGAGAAGATAAGAATAAAACTAAGTTTTGGGGTGGCCTGTTAGGCAGCAATGCTAACTGAAATATCCTCTTTTCCTCTTGCCACTCCCTCTGAAAACAAAACACCATGTTTCTAGCTGAATACTTTTTTTTTGCTTCTTGCAATTTTATGGCCAGGAACTAGAGCCATGGAGAAAATAAGTAATATGGGATTCAATCTAAATTTTATTATAATAGGCTATAGGCAAGTAGTGTCTGCGTTTTCTATTTCTCTCTCTCTCTCTCTCTCTCTCTCTCTCTCTCTCTCTCTCTCTCTCTCTCTCTTTCTCTTGTGGTACTAGGGATTGAGTTCAGGTGGGGTGGGCATTCTACCTAGCTATATCTCCAGCATTTTTGTTTTGGTTTGGAAACAGGGTCTCACTAGATTGCTGAAAGTCTCACTACATTACTGAGGCAGTCCTCGAATCTGTGATCCTCCTGTTTCAGCCTCCCAAGTACTGGGATTGCAGACGTCCACCATGATAGCTGGTATGATGGCTAGTCTGGATTGTCACCTTGACTGGATCATGAAATACCTAAGATTATGTGACTTTGAGGGTGTTGATGAGATGATGGGTTTATGTAATGGCAGATTGAAGGTGAAGTCCTGTCCTGAATGTAGGCAGCACGGTTCTGATAGGCACAGGATCTGGATAAAAGAAGGAGAAAGCCATGTGAAGACATGCATGGTTCTTCTTGAGGAAAGCATGTGTGCTCTGATCTGAGATACCACCCTTCAGCTCTTTGAACTGGACCTTCACCATCGTTTCTCCAGAGTTTCCTGGCTTTTCCATCTTGGAGTGGGATTGAACAGGTGGTTGCTCCTATTCTGAGACTCCAGCTCTTGGACTGGTTGGCCCCCCTGCTGGTTCCTCTGGCTCTCTTCATGCAGTTGGAAATTGGGACTACACTGCTTTGGAGTGTAAGCTGATTTGATAAATCCCCTTTTACCATATATGTGTTCTGTGAGTTCTGCTACTCTAGTGAACCTTGACCAATACACCTGGCTTCCATTTTCTTAAATCCTGTTTCTACCTGTCCTACTCTGACACAAGGCACCTGAGGATGTGTGCAGTCCACTCGGTCATGTGTTGGTTCAATTGTTTAGTCATGGTGGTCAGGGACTGAAAGGAGCCAAAGACAAGGAAGCACTCACCATGGCGCCGGGGGACCCAAGCATGGAGTAAGGGATGATGCTGTGAAATAATGCTGTGGTAAAAACATCTATGGAGGACTCAGGAGGAAGAGATACCCCCAATCCCTGCCTTCCAGGCTGCACACAGAAGAGAACTCCAGAAGACGTACCTGGCCGAGTCCACCCTGGCACACTGCACTGTCTTGGTCAACACTCTTACTGCTGTAATCCAAAATGACTGACCACACAACATAGGGGAAGGAAGATTTACTTGCTCACAGTTTTTGGAATTTTTCAAGGTTCAGTCCATGTGAGGCCGGGGTCTGTGAAGCTCCGGGCATGGTCGTAAGGAAGCAGAGAGAGGGAGAGAGCGAGGCCCTGCTCTCGCATTGTGGAGGCCAGAAGCAGGAAAGCAAACAAGCAAGGGGATTCAGAGACAAAAGCACAGCCCATAAAGGCCACCTGTGCAGGGACTCACCTGCTCCAGCCACACCCCACCAGCCTAGGTGAACACCCAGGAAATCCATTACAATGGATCTATCCACTGATGAGATTACAATCCTCATGACTTAATTATATCAACTCTGAACGTTAAAACAAACTTCAGGGGACATTCTTTATCTAACCTTAACACTGTATGAGGAACTAGTCCTGCTGTGTGGCCGGTGAACATGGGATGTGATATCAACCAATAGAATTAACTATGTGCTGGACACATGTAGAACTGGCAATGGACTTTTACTGTGACCACTTCAAGCCACTGTCTTTCCCCATCAAGTCCAAACACCTCCAGGCTGATGCTGCAGTGGCATTTTTGGGCTTCTTACTGATTGTTGCTGCCTTATAGTGTTTCGTATGCACCTCATGGCCTCCTTAAGTAGGCTGCCTGTTTCTCAAGAGTCTTATTCCTCTCTTTCATCTTGCATGGGTTCTAGACCTCAATGACCACTTTGCAGTTGATTGTTGAATATGAAACGGGACTGGGTGGGTCATAGAAATAAAAAGGTTACGATATTGAGAGAAAATCTTATAGATAGTCATCAACAGAACTCTTACGATGTGTCAGGCATGGGCTGAGCATTTTTCATACCTTAGCTTACAGACCGCTCACAACTCAGTAAGGTGGGGAGCATCATTCTTTTTTTTTATAGCTGGGAAAACTGAGTGCCAGAGGGTCAATTAACCTGGCCAAGGTCACGCAACTAGTTAAGTTGCAGGTCTGGGCTAGAAGCCATGGCACTGCAGTGCTGAGGTTCATGCCCTACTGTGACATTCTGTTGTCTTCTCTTTGGATCAATGTGCCCATTGAATTGGGGCTGTCTCTCAAATATGGTGCAATTGTTATGTGTCTGGCTTCCCAATTTCCCCATATATTCAAGTTGTAAAGTTTGTATGCATGGGCTTAAACTTAGCAATTGCTCATTTCTAGCCTCTAACTTACTTTGCATATTGTATCCAAAAACTCAAATCCAATGTGTTCATATATTTCTGGTGGAAGCAAAAAGTGCAAACCTTCCAGCATCTGTTACTTATAATTGCTCTGCCTTACATTTACAATTTTGGATTTGAATTTGAAAATGTGCATTTTGGTACCAAGGTTTTGACGTGAAAATGAACAAGGGTAGGAAGTACCTGATATCCTCATATTTTTCTCTAATAGAGGGAGATATATAAAATAATTCCTAGTTAAAGCAAGGTGCCCTGACTCTTTCCTAAGTGTTTGGAGAAAATTATGGGATTCTATAGTACTGGTATCGAGGACTGGGATAACACACACCTTCTTCAATCTAGACTACATAAGCCTCACACTTTTGCCTCAAACAGGGCCAGTGGTCACCACAGTCTTTCTTGCTGCCCTCAGCCCAGCTCCCACTTAGGAAACTGGAGTAGAAGCCAGTACCCACATGCCCTCATTTCCCAGTTGGAGTCCTTTGGTCAGCACATCTATCCTCAGAAATTATCACTGGATGAGGGAAGCTTATTCAACTGGAAGGACCTAGGAGTAAATGAGGTGAACAGGCTGTATCAGTTTGCTGGGGCTGCTGTAACAAAATATTACAGTCAGCAGCTTACACTGAATTCCATTCTCACAGTCTGGAGGCTGGACGTCCAACATCAACGTGCTGGTAAGTAGCTTCATCCTGAGGCCTCTTCTCTTGACTTGTAGGTAGCCATCATCTGGCTGTGTGCTCCCGTGGTTGCTTTGTATGTGATGTACAGAGAGGAATTCCTATCTCTCTCTCTCTCTGAGGAGAGAGATGTCTCTTCTTACACAGACATTATATGAGATGGCTCTTATAAGAACATTAATCTTGTGTGTGTGTGTGTGTGTGTGTGTGTGTGTGTGTGTATGTATGTGTGTGTATGGTACTAGGGACTGAACCCAAGCATTGTACCTCAGAGCTACACTCCCAGACCTATTTTATTTTTTATTCTTGAAACAGCATCTCACTAGGTTGCTGAGAGTCTTGCTTAGTTGTGGAGACTGTTCTCCAACCTATCCTCCTGTCTCAGCCTTCCAAGTACTGGGATTACAGGTATGTGCCACTGTGCCTGTCTTACTGACGCATCATGTTGGATCAGGGTTGATATTTCCGACTTCATTTAACTTCAACAACTTCCCATCTCCAAATTCCATCACATAGGGGATTAGGGTTTTGATATGTAAATGAGGGCCGGGAGGCAATTCAGTCCACAGCAGAGGGCAGTCACAAAAGGAGTAATGCAAATGGTCAGTAAAGCTGCATTTATATTAACAACCATGACCTATGACGATAGCCAACATGCCAAGCATTGTTCTAGCCTGGACATCTCTCACTCACATACCTCTTCTAAGACTCATATATGATATGGAGGTAGTGTTGAATGTTACCTCATTTGACAGAAGAGGACCCTGAAGCACAGAGAAGTCAGACAACTTGGCCAGGTCCACACAGCTGAGAAACGTTAGTGCCAGACTTCAAGAATCTGGCCCTGGAGGCTCTGCTTTGAGCAACTCTCTAATACGCTCAAACTTCTTCATAGATACAAACTAGAACAACACACTGATTTTTAGTTTTTGGATATGCGAAATTAAAAAGCTTGATGTGCATGAGTGTCTGTGTCTACTACCTTTATATATTGTCTCAAAGGACACATAAAGGATGACACAAACCACAAAGTTGTTGTCCATCTTTCCTTTTCATCTATGTTATGGGTGGCACTGTTCATCCTATAATTCCTCTGTGGAAACCCTAACCCAGCACTTCAGAAGGTGGCCATATTTGGAAATAGGGCCCTTACAGAGGCAACTAGGGGCAGTTAAGGTGAGGCTAATAAAATTTTAAAAGCTTGACCAGGCATGATGGCACACCCTGTAATACCAGGACTTGGGAGGTTGCGACAGGAGTATTGCAGATTCAAAGCCAGCCTCAGCAACTCAGCAAGACCCTCACCAACTTAGTGAGACTCCATTTCAAAATTAAAATGGAAAGGGCTGGAGAGATATCCTGGACACAGAATAACCCTGGGTGCAATCCCCAGTACTAACAACAAGAACAAAAGCTAGTACTGGTCAGCGTGTAGTGAAGTGTCATCTTATGTTCTTTTGGTGGAAGCGGAAACTCTGATATGGTAGGCTAGTGATTCCACCTGACTGGTGTCTTATTAGAAGATGACAGAGGATGCACACAGGGCCCTCTGTGGGGTGTGAGCAGAGGGAAGTCATGAATAGGTAGCAGTAGTAAAGTGTCTACAAGCTAGAAAGAGGCCAGGGAAACCTAGTCCTGCCAGCTCCTGGATCTTGGATTTCCAGCCTCCAGGACAGTGAGAAAGTAAGTTTCTGGTGAAATGGTGTCTGCAAAACTCTCCAAGAAACCCTTAAAGATTGACTTTTGGAGTAAAAAACATGGATGACTCTGTAATATGCTTGAGGGTGAAATCTTGTTGGTCTTTTAGACTTTCTGCATCCAATATTCTAGCCAAGTGGAAGCATTGCTTTTTATTTCGTTGTTCACATGTCAGCAAAGGCTACCTAGATAATGGGGATTAATTAATTTTTGCCCTTATTTTTTGATGGAAAATTTCATAAATATTATCAAATTCAAAAACACTAATAAAAGAACAACAAGAAAATTGAGAGGAAATGAGCAGCATGCATATGACATTTATAGGGTCAGTTCTTTCTCATTGTTTTCAAGTGCATTGCAGTATATTAATGATCTTTGGGGGAAAATTGCTATAAGGTTTCATGATCTTTGATCCTATGGTATTATTTTGAATCATAAAGTTTTCTTTTGTCTTTTTTTTTTTTGGTACTGAGAAGTAGGCTCAGGGGCATTCTACCTCTGAGCTATATCCCCACCCCTATTTATTTCTTTATTTATTTAGAAATGAGTTCTCACTAAGTTGCTGAGGCTGGCCTCGAACCTGCTATCTTCTTGTCTCAGCCTCCCAAGTATTGGGGTGACAGGTGTGTGCCACCACACCCGACTTGATTTATAAAGTTTTCTTGACGGTTAACTGATGTTAGGAAACTGTCGTGCCTTCTCTTTATTGGAAAAGTCCCCAAAGAAAAAGTTAATGTCCATTCTCTGTATATTTCGTTGACCTGCTGGCGAGACTAAACATAGCAAATCAGTAATCAAAGCCCGCCTTCTGTTACTGGCAGCCTCCCGGGTCACCTCTCAAGTCAATAGCTGTGTTCACTGAATGTCAAAGACTTTTAACATTTGTTCAAAGGAAATGTGATTAGGAGGGAGAATCCACTGCTGACGGACACACCTTTCTCCAAAGAGAAATCTTGATTGTCTTTTCATCACATGCTGCTTGGTTTTGACAGGCCACTGCTTCCCTCTAGCAGCAAAACGTTCTTTGAGTAGAAATGTCTTAAGACACAGACACAAGAAGGCGGGAAGGGAATTGATTTGCTGAAGACCTCGCACATCCTGAACGCATCGCGTATATTCTCCCACTTGGCCTTCAAAGTTCGCCTGTGAGTGAGGATTATTGTTCCCTTTACAGATGAGGAAACAATCAGAAGTTAAGGGACAATTTCAGAGTCGGGGCCTGGGTGGAAGTAGGATTTGTCCTGTGACCTTTGCATTTGGAAGCCCAGGTTCATTCAGTTTCTGCGGAGTCCACAGATTCTGCTCTGAATGTCCTTCCAGCTGCCAGGCTTTGGGGCTCACTGAGATGGGGCAGGACAGCCTGCCAAAACCCTGGGCCTCCCTTGGAAATAGGACAATGGAGGACTTTTCCCAGGCCTAGGGATGCGGGCTAGACTGAGAACCACGCTGCTAGAGGGGTTTCTGCACAGCCTTGCTTTTACAAGAGAGGAAAGTGAAGCCCAGATAAAATTCTGTGAATTTTATCCTTATTCTTACGCTCTTTTTTTCTTTGGTGTCTGTGTAGATTTAAAGAATAAGTGGCCAGGTCTGCGATGCAGGAGGGTGGCTCCCATTGGATCTTCTGTGGGCCACGCGGCCTCATTCTTTCTTGTCCCTCAACTACCTTGGTCGACTTCAGTCTTTTCTTGTGCTTTTAAGTATTTTTATAAGAAATTAGACTTTAAAGCCGGGTGTTGTGGGGCACGCTTGTAATCTCAGCATATGGGAGGCTGAGACTGGAGGATCCAGGTTCGCGGCCAGCCTCAGCTACCTAGTGAGGCACTCTGCACCTTAGTGAGACCCTGTTTCGAAATAAAGAATAAAAAGTAGGGCTGGGGGTATAGCTCGGAGGTGGAATGCCCCTGAGTTCAAAAAAAAAAAAAAAAGAAAGAAAGAAAGAAAGAAACTAGACTTTAAGAATGTTTGTTTTATCAATAGTCTCATGGTTAAAAAAGGTTTTAAAAATGAAGAAATGTGAAACAGAGAATGAAATCCTTTGTAATTTCTTACTCCCGAAAGAAAACTGGGGGTATAAGCTCCCAGATGTGTTGCTCTGATATAATTGAGTATGCTTTATGTGGCGCCATCCTGAAGTCTGAGACAAAATGAAAAATCAATAATATTGATCATGTCTTTAAGTTTGATATTTTGTTCATTATGGATATTTTTTTGTCTTACTTGGTTTTTAAACATTGCTTTGAAACATTATTTATCTTGATGAATGAATTTTTGGACAACCTTTTAATTTTGCACTGGAGGTGAATTCTATTGTTCTCTCTCATCTCTTTCTCACTCTGGCCCTGGAATGTACACATGTTTATTAAAAATCCTTTTGGGGCCAGGTGTAGTGGTGCATACCTGTAATTCTAGTACTTGGGAGGCTGAGACAGGAGGATCACAGGTTCCAGGTGAGCTTCAGCAATTTAGTGAGATCCTTAGCAAATTTGTGAGATCCTGTTTCAGAATAAACAATAAAAAGGGCTAAGGCTTGGAGGTAGAATGCTCCTGGGCTCAATCCCCAGTACAAAAACAAAAAAAAACCCCCAAAAACTGGGGGAGGGGGAAGGGCCTATCTTACAAAATAAAGACTGATACTAATATTAGAGCAGTTTACACTTCTGCATCACTTACAGTATAATTGTATAGAATTGCTATTCTTCTTGCTTTACGCATGTTAACTTAATCCATCTGTGAGGTGGATTCTGTGCATATCACTTCCATTCCTAGATAGCGAAACTGAGGCATAGAGAGGTAAAGTGCCCAAGGCTACACAGCTATTAAGGAGAAGAGTCAAGATTCAAACCCAGGCAGCCTGGCTCTGAGGGCGGTGTCCTCTGCCACTGTGTGCTTCTCTTTCTCTCTTTACACAGAATGGTACACACACACACACACACACACACACACACACACACACACTTTGCTCAATCATTGGCATCTTTCAATTTCAATACAGAAGACTCTTCCCTATCCTTAGATTCTTAATATAAATGGATATAACAAACCCAATGTCCCTTGGCACCTTGAGGACCCCTCTCCTTTAGCCAGCGAGTTCACCTGTCTTTGCCCTTTCCCCACATAGATCATTTCTCTCAAATGGACTTTTGACCATTGCTACGCTGGCTTTTTCTTTTCTTTTCTTTTTTTTTTTTTTTGTGCCAATGCTCTTATTTTGAAGGTAACTGACTGGCGCCAGCAATCTGGCTGCTGTGTATGCCGAGCAGGCCACCTCTTCACGAGCTCAGGGAAAACATTTGGAGCACAGATTGCAAAGCACCTGAATTTGAAATGTTTATTTCTTGGCTGGCTTTTATTTTCTTCCAACTATCAGAGGAACTCTGGCTGAAGTTGACGCATTAATCACTTGTCTAATTTCATTTCTTAAATCCTAGTTATTTTTAAATGATAAGTAACATGATTTACTGCCCTTTTTGATTTAGAAACCTGTTCAGAATTCAGAGCAATGTCTACCTCTTTGTTAGCACAGTCTTCAGATGCCTTTTCTTTTGCTTTTTGTGATAATTAAAGGCGTATGGTTCTTTCATCTGTGATGCATGCTGATTATTGATATAGTTCATGGACTTTGGACCACTTAATTGAGGTATTGGTAATTTCTAGTAAAATGCAATATGGTTGGTGTTTCTAGATAAGTGGGTTAAGGGAAACACTCTGACCTGCTCTTTATGCAATATGTTCCCTTTCCATTTGTGAGTTGTTAACAAATCCTTCCAACAAGGTCCCTGATTCAACTTCTGTGTGGCTCAGTTCCATGGTCAAAGTCTACACCCTGTGGAGCAAAGTCTGCAGTGTGAACCGCTGATCACAAAGTGTAGGTGGCATGCACATACATTTGTCAGTCCGAATCTTTTATTATTTCTGGTAGCATGAGTAAGAAACAGCACAGGCATGGTCAGGTCCCAATATGCACCTCAGGGATGAGAACAGTGACTGTCTAGTTTGTGTGTGTCACTGTGTGAGGGTGGAGGTTGATAAGTTAGGTGGTGTTAGGGGATAAATTGTGTCCCCCTCCAAATTCAGAGTTTGAAGTTCTAACCACCCAGTACCTCAGAATGTGATAGTACGTGTCATCTTTCCATCATCGTGACAAACACAGGAGAGAAACAACTTAGAGGAGGAAAGATTTGTTAAATGCTCACGGTTTCAAAGGGCTCAGTTCAGGGTTGGCTGGCTCCAGTGCTTTGGGCTTGAAGTTGGAACATCACGGTGGAAGGGCATGGCCAAAGAAAACTGCTCAGCTCATGACAGTGGGAAGTAGCGGGGGAGGAGAGAGAGAGAGAGAGAGAGAGAGAGAGAGAGAGAGAGAGAGAGAGAGAGAGAGACACGCTATGGATAAGATATGTCTCCAAAACCATGCCTCCCAAAGACCCACTCTTTCAATTAGGTCTCAGCTCCTACAGCTCCCAATAATGCCTTCAAATTATTAACCCATGGATGAGGTCACAGGTGCATCACCCAACACTTCCCCAAAGCTCCCCTTCTGAACACTGATGCACTGGGGACCAAGCCTTCAATGTTCTTTGGGAGAACATTTCATATCCAAACCACAATAGGAAGAAAAGGCCTTTACAGAGGTGAAAAGCCATTGCCGTGAGGAAGATGCCTTCCACAAGCCAGAGAGAGAGGCCATGGAAGACATCAACTCTACAAACCCCTTGATCTCGTGTCCAACTTACACAAGGCCAGGAAAGTCAATGTCTGCTGTTTAAGCCACTTCATCATGGTGGTGCTAGTAAATGAATACAGCTAGAAAGTGGGTAAGACAGGGAAGACATACATTTTTGTTAAACTGGTCATGTTAAAGATTTCATTAATTTTACCATTCTTGTAATTTACCTACCACAAGTAGATGTTTTTGTTCTTCAAGTGGTATGATTCCCCATGTAATAATTAAGTAGCCCTTCTAGCCTAAATCAATAGTGACTTTGGATGGGGTACATCCTGATAAGTCCATCACAAATTGGAAACATCCTAAGGTCAAAATGCATTGAATATACTGACCCTCCCGGACGTCAGATCTCAATGATGGGGCATGCTGTGGAGTACCAGGTGTTTCCCCTGTGGTTGCATGATTGTGAGCTGTAGCTCCCCAGCATCTTCAGGAGGCTTGTACTGTATATCACCGGCCTGGGGGAAAAATCTAAATTTAAAGCATGGTTTCTACTGAATGCATATTATTTTTTCTCCATTGTAAAATTGAAAAATCATATCCAACCACTGTAAGTTAGGGACCATCTGCATATGGAGGAATGGGTTGTGGAGGACCAGGATCCAAGCTCTCATTCCAAAACTACTGCTGAAGGAAAGGACCCCACACCACTTTGGATGAAGGGGAATAGAACCATTGTGCTCACATGCCAAGCATTGTGCTACGAGTTTTAACAAACATGGTCTCCTTTAATATTCATCCCAAACTTGTATGATGTGTTACATTATCCCTGAGAGAAAATTGAGGGCACAGCAGCTCTAAGAACTTGTGATTTAAATAGAATTGCCTGTATCCAAACACAATATTCTTTTTATTACACTATGGTATTTCCAATTTAATTTTTTTAAATGTTACTACTTTGGTCTCCATGTCAACTTGGCCAGGCTCTGTTGTCCAAGTGTGTAGTCAAACACCAGTCTAGATGTTGCTGTAATTGTATTTTTTGATGTGATTAATACTTATGATCAATAGGCCTTGGGTTAAGCAGATAGCCCTCTGTAATGTGAATGGGTTTCATCTAATCAGTTGAAGTCCTAGGAGCAAAGACTGAGGTCCCTCAGATGGAATTCTGTCTTAAGGCTGCAACATAGAAACTTACCTGAGCTTCCTGCCTGGAGCCTGCGCTGAAGATTTCAGACTCAAGCCTGAGACGCAACTCTTGCCTGAATTCCAGCCTGCTGACCTGCCCTACAAATTTCAGACTTGCCAGACCCCACAATTGTGTGACTAAAGTCATTAAAATAAATCTCCCTGTCTCTCTCTCTCTCTCTCTCTCTCTCTCTCTCTCTCTCTCTCTCTCTCTCTCTCTCTCTCCTATTAGTTCTGTTTCTCTGGAACACCCTGATGCAGGCTCTAATTGTGTGTCCTTAGCTTGGAAGGCAGGGAGTCTTACCATGGCATTAGAGTAGGTTAGCTGCTGTAACAAACAATCCCCAGGTCTTGTGGTGGGTTCACACAGTAGGATTTTATTTCCCACTCATATCATAGTCCAACAGCATAGGGGCAGGTTGGCCTGCTCCATGGTGGTTGGAGAACCAGGAAATCCTGTGATGCTACTGTCTTCCAGGAGTCCTTGGAGTGTACCAGACCCTCTGCCTCTGTCTGGGAAGTGAAGGGGGTGGTGAGAGTGCGGAATTTCTCCTGGGAGGGGTCAGAGGTCAGGCCTGCAGGTGGTATGCAACTCTCTTCCCTACTCTACTGCCCCAAGCTTAGCGAGGCCGCCAGGGCCCTGCAGGCACCTCGAGGGGGTGCAAGGGAAAGGTTAGAGGAATCATTGGAGGCCACTTTGGAGTGGGAATATGGCCATTCACCAGGCCTGCTAGTGTTTAAGTGAATCAGTGGATTTATGATTTTGATTCATAGATATAAAATTCTAACTAGAATAACTATAGGATTCTTGTTCTAGAAATCATTGAAAGCTGTTTTGAAATTTCACTTGGAAAAATAATGGAGCCTATGACCAAAGACAACTTTGAACACGAAGGACACTCAAGGTGGGAAATTTGTTCTCATTAGATAGGTATAAAAGAGGATCATAACACAATACACTGGCTGCGTGTGGTGGCATGCCAAGTCCTGTAATCTCAGTATTGAGGAGGCTGAGACAGGAGGATCGAAAATATGAGGACCACCTCAGCAACATAAGGAGACTTTTGGCGACCTACCAAGACAGTGTTTCAAAAATAAAAAATAAAAAAGCGCTGGGGGTGTAACTTGGAGGTAGAATGCCCCTGGGTTCAATCCCCAGTACGAATGATATAAGATAAAATAAAACATTGCACTTGAGATATCATTTAACACCAACTGTTGACCTTCTAGAAAAAAACAATAAATGCATATTTTAGGGTGGTGCTGCCATTTGATGAACTCTTTCAGTAAGCTGTCTGGGAATATATGTATACGAGCACACACACAAACACACACACACACACACACACACAGAGTATACATACATTTATGTATGTTTCTAACCTTTGATTCCACAATTTTGATCTTAGGACTTTATTTCAAGGGAAGAATTTAACTAAAAAACTGTATGTAAGGATGTGTTCATTGCATTATTCATCTTAAGAGGAAGGAAAGAAATGGTCCTAAGTTTACAAATATCAAATAGCTATCATTACTGAGGTCTTTCTTTTTATAAATATCCAGTGCTTCACCAACTCTGGTAGAGCAAAAACCAAAAAATAGAATTTTGCTTTCAATTGACTAGGAAAAGCTGAGGCAGAGCCTGGCTCTAATTGAGTATCTGCTCACCACTGTGGAATCATATCATTTTTGGAGATCTAAACATAAGTTTCTTTTTCTCTCCTTCATCTGGGAAGTGCTCTGTGGTGGTTATTAAGACAATTTTCCTAGCTCTAAAAGCCTCGATCCTGCTTGCCTTCAGAGGTTCTCTTGAGGGAATGGGAGGGGAAAAAAGAAAAAAAAATGGTTAAAGTAGAACCAAGCCTCACGAATGTTTGCTACTGGCAAACAGAGATGCCCCTGGAAGGAGACCAGGTGATGATTTACAAACAGGCACTGCGCTGCGTGGCCGTGGAGTCTGACAGGGAAGGACTAACCCGCTGCATCTTGTAAGTTGATCTGCCCTTTATCCTGAGATGCCTGGGGTGGAGCACACGGGCCTTGACTGGTGGTGTGACGAGAATCCAGGCTCTGCTCTTTCCTTCTCATTTCTCCACTGAGTAGAAGGAAGGTAGCAGGGAAAGATTCTGACTGCATTTGGACATCCTTTGTCTGTAGGATTCAGAAGTAGTAAAGTAAACCTAATGGGGGGAGCTTGTTGTGTAAATGGGGCAGGTGGAGGAGGAAGTAGCCCATCTGAGGTTCTGTTTTGCTGATGAATACAAAACCTTCCCTTCAGGGCTCTAGTCTCTCTTCAGCTCTGGGAACAACATCATCATCATCATTCCAGAAGTTTCTGTTAGAACTCAAACCAAGAGCCTGGCTATCAATCAAACACACACATACATCATATATATACGCAATATGTATATGCATATATCATAACCATAATAATATATAATACGATAATATAATATAATATAATATGTAATATATAATATGATGTATTTCCTATCAATGTGATATTTAGCATGTGTATATATATCATTATATATGTATATCTCATATATTTGATATGTGTGTGTGTGGTTTTTTTTTTTTAGGAGTCTCCCTAAAAACACTAGTGGGAACAGATTTACTAAGAGAAATGGCCAAAGAGACAGAAATCATAACAGCAAACACAATAATTATAAGATGGCCAAAGACACAATAACAACTGGTTCCCACTGTCCTGGCTGGACTCCCTGGTTCCTGGCTTGAGGCCTGTGCCCAGGATGGCTGCGGTCCCTGCAGTAAGTGCTGGGCCTGCCTCACAGTGGTTCTAGGCTCTGCCTGAAGTCCCGCTGGCCCCCACCCCCCACCCCTGTGGTGGCCCTGTGAGCTTTAAATAAACACAGCCGAGGGGGAGAGAGGGAAAGAAGCAGCCGGTGTTCTCAGCACACAACAAGGCTCCTTGTGGCTCTCGCCTGGGAGCTCCCCTTCCAGCTGTCCCAAACATTTTCTCTTCCAAGAAAGCACTTTACAAATGATACCTGGGACAACAGGAGCAGTTCTGAGTCACCAACCACACAGTGGTGAGCGGAGGCTGAGGTTTGGGAAAGTCCCTCAGTGCTGGGTGGAGGTAGCTGGTGACTTGGAGGCTGGGACAGGATGTTCTGTGGTCTCCAGGTGTGACCAGGGCTCTTTCTCTTCTCTCCTCTTTTTGGGAAGGTGGTGGCAGGGATGGTGGATCCTGGCTGCCGGCCAGCCAAGAGTCTGCGTGGATTTCTGAGCTCTGTCAGGTTAGCCGTGCATCCCTCTTCTCTCCCTTCTTTCCTGTTCCTAATCACTTTCTCCTTCCATATTATGCTTATTAACCATTTACTATGCACCGATATATGCTGGAATAGACCAGCTGCAAAGAAGTCAAAAAGCATGATTTTACCTCCCAGGAACCAAGAGCCCGATGTTGGAAACTGTAACCTGGAGGGTAAAGAGTCCTTAGTTCCAGAACCTCCCTGTCACAGATCAGTGGTATGACTTTGGGCAGGACATTTTTGAGTTCACTTTCCTCATCTATGTAATCCTCAGTATATTCCAAAAGAATTAAAATCAGAATACTATAGGGATGCATCATGCATAGCCATGTTGAGAACAGCCAATTAACAAATTATGGAACCAACCTAGGTGTCCCTCAGCAGATGAATGGATAACAAAAATATGGCTTATACAAACAATGGGATTTTACTCAGCCATAAAGAACAAATTGTTTCATCTGCAGGAAAATAGATGGAAACAGAGAATAATATGCTAAGTGAGATCGGCCAGTCTTAGAAAGTCGAGGGTCCTGCGCTTTCTCTTGTTTATGGAAGCCAGAGAGAAAAGAGAACAAAAGGGACTTCAGATAAATGAGGAGAGAGACCAGAAGTAGAGTGGAAGGGGGTTGGGAGAGGGAATCGTGGAGGGGAAGAAGGAGAATTGATGAGGGAAACAGTTCAGATAGAGCTATGTCCGTATATGAAGGCTTCACTGCCAATCTTACAACAGGTACTGGGGAGAGGGGAGCGGGGAGCGATGCCGAGGGAATTATGCTAAGTGCTGTGTGCATGTATCACTTTGAACCTCACTATAGTGTATAGTTACAACACACCCATAAAAGTATAAAATAAGTAGATGCCATGGCAGCTTGTCCCACCCTTTTTGAGTTTTTTTTCCGGAAGTGTCAAATAAGTAGTTTACTCATTAGGTAGAAAAAGATAGGACTGCGTCCATCTTAGGGAGTCCGCGTAGAACAGAAGGGGCTTGAGCCACATCCTAACAGTTGTATGGGGAACATTAGCAAAGAGAAAAGAGTATTCAAATCCAAGAGGCTGGACGCAATTGGGAGGAGGTCTGGATTCAAAGGCATGCACGAGGGATTGAAAGAAAGAGGGTAGGTGAGGCAAATGTTGCGAAAGCTATGAGAAAATGAGAGTCACACCAAATGGTTTCTTGCTTTTAAGCATGATATCAATGATGATGGCAATTCTGATGAGCGAGAAGATAATAAAGGGGGATAGTTTAATGGGGGAGATGCCAAGTCTAGTTTCAGATTTGATGTGTGTGGAATAGAAATAGGATGTCCATTGGAAATGCTCAGGGTGTGGTTGAAAACGTGTTGCAAACAGAAGAGCAGAGGGTAAAGGGCTGAGGTTGCAGATCAAGCACCGCTTGAGGAAAGGGTATAAAAGAGACAGAAGGGCAATTGGAGGCAGCAGTGGAGCTGGGAGTGGGAGGGGGGTGGGATTTCTGGGCAGGTGAGTAAACTCCTTAGGGCTACCAAATGCTGAAGGAGACCTGGGGCAGGGCTGCTGGGCCTGGCAGATGGATGGTTTTGCAATTTCTACTTTTTCTGGTCTATGAAAATGTCTGATAGGACATTCAGGGAAGTTTGGTGGAATTGGTTTCCGTGTCTTTTTGCTTTTCATTTCCTTTTTTAAAGAGAAAATCTGGAGGAAATTGAGTTGGAGTGTGGAAAACTCTATTTTACAACAGTATTACCAGATTTATAGTCGATTTAGTGCTGTGACTTTTTTCATTCACTGAACATTAAATCTAAGTTGAGACTGAAATACATAAATATCTTAACTTTTGGGGGGAGAGGAGATATCACAGGCCACTTTGGGTATCTGAACATAGGATGACTCCTTCCTAGAAAACACACACAAAAGTAGCATGCACACTTAGGTGCAGGCCTCCTAATATCCCTGTGGGGCCATGCACCCAGGCAAAGACCTCTCAAATACAGCCCAAGCTCCCCAGCGGCTTCCCTGTGCCCCTTGTCCTCACTTGTAAAGTGAACAGGGTCCTCTGTGCAAGGAAGCTCAAAAGACGTGACACGTAGTGTGGTCAGCACTCAGTACTGGGGACATCTGTCAAGGTTATGATTGTCAGGTTACTGCATGAAACTTCCTCAACTCATGGTCATTCTCTGGACAAAGCTTTTTCTTCTTCGCCTGGGAAGAGGTCAACATTCAAAGCATGATTTCTACTAAATGCAAATCGTAAAAAACAAAAACAAAAAAAAAACTGTGTCAAACCCGTGTTGGGGACCCCTTGTATACTTTCCCTAAAGCAATCACTCATTTCCTTTCTCACTCACTCATTTCCTTTCTCTGTTGCCTTCTATTAATTTATTGAGGTTCTAGGGAATCAAAAATAGATGAAGACTGTGATCCTTGTCATCAAGAAGTTCCTGACCTAGCAATGTGTAAACAGATAATGACTTCAACACTTTTAAAAAGTCCACATTCCAAGTAAGAAAAGAGCAAAGAAAGAAACCTGAAGCAAAGGATGGTGTTCCTCTTAGTAAGATTTTGGAAGAAAGTGTGTGTAATGTATTACAAACATGGAGACTTTATGTGTTTGGAAGCTGTTAGTTCTAGCCAATAGGAGTGGAATGAAGTCTTAGATTAAATAGCATTATCTTCTCCTATTCTTACAAATAGTGTTTATTAAACAAAGTAACAACACAAGGAGCTAAGGGGGACTGTCTGGTAGGTGCTCTGATAAGACTCTTATTTTACTTTTCCTATATTATTTTAACCAACTGTCACTATTTGCTCAAATTTGACTATGAGCTACCAAAGGGCAGGGTGTCTATTTCATTCCATTTTGTGCCTCATGCAAATTGGATGAATGATTGTATTTAAAGGACCAACAACTTTTCCATTCATTCTTTAGACCATTTTAGCAGAATAAATTTACATTAAACTCATTAAGGCACAATTACCAATGATTATCTGTTCATTAAGACACCTACCTAACAAACTCTTTGTTAACCTATGATTTGTATTATTCTGGGAAATATTAAAATAATATGAAACAGTGAGTAATTCAGAAGCTTTACTAACTCAGAATGACCACATCAATTAGATTAAATTAGCATTACATTAATATTTATTCTTTCAGACAAGCTTTTATCAATGGAGTTAGAAAAATGGAAGAAAGCCGGGCATGGTGGCGCATGCTTGTAGTCCCAGCATTTGGGAGGCTGAGACCGGAGGATCCAGGTTCGCGGCCAGCCTCAGCTACCTAGTGAGGCACTCTGCAACTTAGTGAGACTCGGTTTCAAAATAAAGAATAACAAATAGGGCTGGGGGTGTAGCTCGGAGGTAGAATGCCCCTGAGCTCCATCTCCAGTACCGAAAAAAAAAAAAAAAAAAAAAAAAGAGGCTTTGTTAGACGTTTTTAAAATTAAAATTCTTTTGAAATAGTTTTATGTACCACTTGAGTCCCATTATATATTTTTTTACATTAGGACAGAACAAGCTTCTGAATAGAAAATCAAACTGGGATTTGCTCCTGAACAATGTGAAGGAAAAACAGATGTTTTGTTCATTGACTGTATCTAGGTTTAGTAGGAAAATGTACTTTGAGTTGAAACATTTTTCATAAGCTCTGAAGACAAGGTGCTCCATTCTGAGTAAGGTAGAATGTGGGACAAAACCCAAAGTGGGTCTGGCTTTTAAGGACACCCAGGACCCAAGCCCAGCCTGCTTTTTCTAGTCTCTCTTTCCATGCCTCTCTAAGCACCCACTCCACCCTACCCAGACACCTGTTTACAGCTCTCCAAACTCACGTTCTGTTTCCCAAACCTTCATAGCCCACTAGCTTCTTCCCCCTTGCTGAACCTCTATTAAATTAAAAATGCCTTAGTAGCCTTAGTTTTTGTTCTGTACTTTTCTCTTATTTTTGACTGAACAGTGAATCACCTCGAGGGCAGGGATCATGTCTCCTTAGTTTTTCTCCTTAGGTTGATAGCACAGTGTCTTTTATAGAGTTGGTGCTTGGTATATACTTCTTTTTTTTTGCAGTACTGGGGATTGAACTCAGGGGCATTCTACCTCCGAGCTACACCCCCAACCCTATTTTTTTTTTTTTAATTCTTTATTTTGAAACAGCGTCTCACTAAGTAGCTGAGGCTGGCCTTGAACCCGAATCCTCCCGTCTCAGCCTCCCAAATGCTGGGATTACAAGCATGCACCACCATGCCTGGATGGTATGTACTTCTTAAGTAGCATGAAAATGGATTGTTTAGAACTGATTTCTCAAATCCTGAAGGTCAGAACTAGCCTACAGTTTAAGTTTTCTCTCCTTAACAAAGTATTATGGAATAAATGTGCCTCCCCCAAATTCACACATCAAAGCCCTAACTCCCAACGTGATGGTATTAGGAGATGGGGCCTTCCAAAGGTAATTAGTGTTACATTAGGTCTTGAAGTTGCCCTCCCTCCCCCAGGAGACCTCTCCCCCTCCACCACGTGAGGATACTGAGAGAAGATGGCTGTCTACAAACTAGGAAGAGTCCCTTAGCAGGAACTGTATTCGTCTGCACCTTGGCCTTGAACGTCTAGCCCCCAGAACTATGAGAAAATAAATGTCTGTTACTTAATCCAAGTCATCTGTGGCATTTTGTTAGAACGGCCTGAGCAGACTGACACACAGAGGTAGAGTCATCCTCCATCCAGTGGCATTTTGGCCGACGATGGACCACACGTACCGGAGGGGCCCCCGAAGAGGTGACATTGTATCGCCTAGTGATTTCATAGCTTAGTCTGTGTGAGTACGCTCCCTGATGTTTGCACAATGACAAAGTCACCCCACAGCACATTTTTCAAAATGTATCCCTTCACTAAGCGACACATGGTTATATGTTAGAAATGAGAGGTCCTTAGAAAATTTATGGAGTGTTAGAATAAAAGGAAAACACCAAAAGGGGTGCCCAGAGAGAGAGGGGGGAAGGTGTGTGCAAACCCTCACTGCGTGCACAGCCCCTAGAAAGTGGGTTTGCTCCGAGAGTGGTGTGCCCAGAGCAAATACAGACACTGCAGGCCATTAATACCTTTATTTCAGCTCAAGCAGTCAGAAAGGGCATCATGCATAGCACGTTCTTTTCACCTATGTGGTTCTTTCCAAGTTCTGTGGATGAGAACCCGGCAGTGCCTCACATGTCCTGTCTGGTCTGCTCACGCTCGGGCTGCTCCTTCTTGCTCCCAGCCCTGGTTCCAGGGCAATGTGGATATCTGAGTACCGTTTGTCTTGTGTGTGCATCTTCCTCAGAAGGTGAGAGTGCACTGAGGGTATTCACAATTGTAGCAGAACGAACCGATTCTGGAAATTTCGGTAAAAGCAATGGGAGAGGATTTGGGAAGCAACTTGATTTTCTTTAAGGCACTATCTAATGAGTTGGAAATTGCATAAGCACCCAAGACTCGCTTTGAAAAAGGCCAGCACGTCCTCCATGAAGTAATGTACATGATACGCTGCCGGGAAGGGGGTAGGGCAGCATGAGAAATGACGCAGAGTCTTCTAGGACTTTCAATGCTCCTGCAGACGAAGCTGTTGAGACCTTGCTAGAGACTGTAACTGGTTTACCTGCTCCATCTCATTTGGGTCCTGCAAGGCACTATGAAGACCTCCCATTTTACAGAATAAGAAATGGAGGCAGACAGAGCATAAATTACGTACCCAAGATGATAGACAATAAACAGGAGAACCAGGAATGGAGTCCACACTGACTGGTTCTAGTATGTGCTTTTTTTTTTTTTTTTTTTTTAAGTACAGGGGATTGAGTCTCAACAAATATGCATTTAATATTTCCTTGATTGCCAAGTACATTCATAGAGGAGGCAGACCAATAATTTTGAGCACAGGGGTGAAACAAGAGAAGGCAGGTCAGTGGAAATGAAAAAGGATCCCGACAGCTCTTCCCAGCTAGGCTGGGTCAGATGTTAGTACAATTACAAACAACCCCTCCATCTCAGACGCTTAATGGAGTAACTTCCATTTCTCCTGCTTCTTGTGTCTGCAGGCCAGCAGGGTGCTGTGGGATCACTCGGGGTTTCAGAAGGACAGAGCTCCATCTTGGTAAGTACTCATCAAACCACTGCTGCCAGGGTGGCACCCAAGTGTCCACTTGAAAGTGATTCTTAGCACTTCTGTAAATGTTCCTCTGGATAAATCAAGTCCTATGGCCAAGCCCCATTTGGAGGAGTGGATGAGTGCAACCATTTCCTCGTTCTTGGAGAAGAACCAGCAAGGGTTGATGAGCAGCATCTGATAGATCCTCCCGGCCTGGCCAGACTAAAGCAGGGGTGGCCCCTGACGTAGCAGTGGATGACAAGCATAGCGGAATGCTGTTTGCAGGCAGGAGGGCAAGACACACTTGTGATGGTCACTTGCTTCCCCCTTGAGAATCACTCGCTCTGATGGAGAAGACAGAGCTTGCACTGAGAAGATTCCCACAGAACACCTCATCTTCTAAAGATATTATGGGGGTGGGGTCTGGAGGGAAAACACCAACTGCTGTGGGTGTGTGTGTTTCCATCACTCTGAATCTTGTGATGTACAGTTACAATGCACCAATAGAAGTATACTTAAAAAAAGGAAAGTGAAGTATCTACTAAGAAAAAATATAATTATCAGAGTGTGTTTCCTTCTCGTCAGATTATGCCAACCAAGAGCAGCTGTGTGGTTGTGTAGTGTCACGGGCAACAATTTTCTTGTGTTTCTGTCCATGGCTGGCACCAACAAGCTTTATGGCCATTTTTATCTCCAAGGAAAGTCCATGTGTAAGAATTCTTCATAATCTTCAGTTCATAAAGTTTTATCAAGTGTCACCATTATAACCCCATTTACTTATTTCCCTTGAAGTATCATTTTGTGTATTTTTTTTTTCTCTTCAGAGTTTGGGTTAAGAGCCCTTGAGATTGATAAGAAAGCTTGGATTTTACAATTTGATTAATAAATGCTCTTTCAATTATGCTTCTTTAGGATTGGAAACAAAGGTACTGTAGACAATTTCCAATGCTTCCTAGCTTGTCCAGAAGGTATGAAATTAACGGATTTGAATTCTTTTCCTTCTCTTGTCTCTTTCTCCCCTTGTGTCTTTTCCTCTCCATTTCTCCTCCCTCTCCTCTTTCCCTTCTTTCTCTCTCCTGTCTTCTTTCCCTGTCTTCTTTCTTCCTGCTCCTCTCTGTGCCTTGCCCCTCCTCCCTCTTCTTCCTCCTCCTCCTCCTCTTCTACTTCCTCCTCCTCCTCCTCCT
>PVLC010016502.1:0-35352 GCA_004027655.1 Graphiurus murinus | reverse complement strand
CTTACACTTGAGAGGAATGAGACAAGTTCCAGGATTGGTTCAGTCTATTGAAAGTATTTGGAGAGCTATGTGCATGTATATTTATGAATTCATAGAACATTTCTAGGGAAATGTTCAAAAATAGTATTAGTAATAATTTTGGGAAAGTGTGGAGATATGAGAAGCTTAAGGAAAGGTTTTATAAATGCATATAATTTGGCTTTTATGGTATATTCATAGATGAAGCATGGATTAGTTTAGACAAAAAACACTACTTATGCATCTTTAGTCTTTAAAAAAATCCCATCTTTGTTTACCTTGTTACTCCTCTGTAATGGCACATCTAGACCGTTCTCAAATTCTCAAGCTTTTCTTCAGGTACTCCTTTAATAGTGCTCATCCTTCTGTCACATTACAATCTTATTTGTATGGTACTGGCAATGGAACCCAGAGGCATTCTACTTCTGAGGTACACAGCAGCCATTTTATAATTTTTGCAATTGAAATAAGGGCTCCCTAGATTGCTGAGAGTATTCCTAAGTTGCTGAGGCTGCTGTGGGACCCACAATCATTTTGCTTCAGCCTCCCAAGTACTGGAATTACAGATGTGTGCTACCATGCCCAGCTGTCACATTACTATTCTGCATTTCAAATCATCAATATCCATCTAAAATGATACATAGCTACTGGTTTAACTGCTTTCTGCAGGTGCCTTCACCATGCCTTTGAATGAAAGCTCCGTGGGAGCAGTGGATGTTTTCTACCCACTATTCTAGTTCTATAGCAGCCCTTGGGAAATATTAAACACTAATTGTTGAATAAATGAATGGATGTAGATTTTACTTTACTAATGTATTAGATGAGGACATTTCTGAAATTGGATTTGGGGGCAATACAAAAAGCTAAGTAGAAAGCTGGATTAGCCATCACCACGAATACTGACTCAGTGATGATGACAGCTCTGAAAAGCCAAGAAGATCATTATGCAATGTTTTAATTCAAATTGCTTTTATGGTTTGATTTGCATCATGGAGGAAAAATCATCTCCTGTTCCCTCTAAATAAAAAAAAAAAGGTCCTCAGATCCCAGTTATTCTCGGAAACATACTTGTTCTCTTGCGTGGGTGATGTAAATAAAAATTGTAGAGAATTCAGCTCAATTAGGGCTATAGCTCCTAGGACATAACACTCTCTCCACATATATCCACCTACATATTCCTGAGGACATACTAATTCATTTTTTAGTGGCAGCAAGATACATTTGTGGTAACTAGATCAAATAGTAATTCTAGTACCTTTGACTAATTTACTTCAGTAGATATATTGAAATGTCCTAAAGCCAGATGTTCAGGCTGCCAAATTGGACACTGAAACTGCCTAATCTTTGACTTATAAGCCTTGGAAAACAACCATATTTGCTTTTGTATGTTTAGAAAAAATGAGGTGCATAGTTTCAGCTCCCCTGATACTGATTTATTCAGGGGTTTAGTAAGAATATGATGGATAGCTTAAGGAAACTATGTAGAAAGATACACAAATAAATTGAAGGTCATTTCTTTCTAAAGAGTAAACAAATATTTTTAAATGATTATATCTTAGCAAAGAGAAGCAGGAGGATCTAAATCAGGAAAGATTGTACAAAAATCTTTAAGGAAATACAGCTTTATAGTCATCTATAGAACATCTTCTGTAATGGAAGACATAAATATACACTGATTTTATGCCAGTTTTTTTCTTTACTCCAAGTGTATCTAAGTACTCTATTTGGTTTTATATTGAAAAAGCAAGTAAATTTTGACTGACTAAAAATATTTAAAATGTATCAATTAGCCACATGATTTATTAAATAGAAAAACAGCATATATGACCATTACCACAAACTGCAGTGCATCTGTTTTTGTTAAATAACTCACCATAATGCATTGATAGCAAAGTAAATATCACTCCATCCTGCCGAATCCCATCTACAATTAGCTTTAGGATACAGTGATACAGAGAGGGTTGCTGGTCTTGGTGACACATGCTTGTAAACCAGTATTTGGGAGACTGAGGTTTAGAAGACAGCCTCAACGACTGAGTGAGACCTTGTTTCAAAACAAAATATAAAAAGGCTGAAGAACCGGGGTTGTAGTTTGGTAGCAGAATGCCTCTGGATTCAATCCCCAATACTCCAAAAATAAAAACAACAACCAAAAAAAAAAGATATGGAGGATGTTTGGAGGAAGCACATTAAATGAAAATGTTCAAAATGGTTACTATCATCACTATATAAGACATTTCTGAGTGACCTCAGCCAATAGGCACATTGGGAGTTTTCTACCATAATCTCCCATAGTGCATTAATTTTGATAATGATATGATTTTGAGAGAACTTTCTGGTATTTTGGAAATATAATGAAGGAATTAATTTACAGTGCTAGGGCAAAAAAAATCCAAGAATAATTATTTGAAGGCATCAGTGAGTAAAGACTGGAGCAGATGACTGTTTCTTTAAATGAGAAGACAGCAATATAAGGCTTCAAAGATCACAAACACACAAAATATGACAATACAAAAGACACGTAATATTATTTCAGCAATTGACCCCACATAGAGATCTACAAATTTTCTGACAAAAAGATTCAAAATAATTATTTTAAGGAAGCATGGTGAGCCAGAAAAGAACACTGATAGACAATTTAATAGAGTCAGGAAAATAATACACCAACAATTGAAGTTCAATGAGGAGAGACAGAGGAACCATAAGAAAGCACCAAACTGTAATTACAGAGCTAAAAAATGCATTGATTAAAAAATGGAATAAATGATTTCAAAATCAACTTGGTCAAGTAGAAAAATTTGTAAACTAAAAGGCTATTTAAAAATATCATCAAAAGAAAGAAAAGTAAAGAGAATGTATAATAAAAGTTTATGGAATTACAGTGTACCATCAAGGAAATAATATATGTATTTTGGATGTCTCAAAAAGAGAAGAGGTAAGAGGGGAGAGGGAGAGGCAAGCAGAAAGCTTACTCAAATAAATACTGGCTTAATCTTCCTATGTCTTGAGTGAGACAGGCACAGGAAGTTTAAAAGGTTCCAAATAGCAGGGTATGGTTGCATACACTTGTAATCCCAGCATTTGGGAAGCTGAGACAGGAGGACTGTAAGTTCGAGACCAGTCTCAGCAACTTAGTGAGACCCTCTGAAACTTAGTAAGAACTTGCTTCAAAACAGAAAAAGTAAAATAGGGCTGGAGGTGTAGGAATGAGATAGCAATGTCTCTGTGTTTAATCTCTAGTGCCATTAATCCCTAGTGCCATGCAAATATGCATGCAATATATTAGAAGATAATCCCTGGGCTGAGCATATGGCTCAGTTGTACAGCATTGGCCTAACATGTGGGAGACCCTGGGTTCAATTCCTAGTTTAAAAAAGTAAAAAAATTGCTAGCCTTGGGAGATAAATTTGGGTTTAGAGTACAAATACTGAGTTACAAATACATTACTATAACTTTCTCAGCTGCCTGGGCCAGGACTTCCTACTGGAGATGGAGCCTAGCTTCAGGAGCATCAGTATCACCTGGAAGTTTTAGGGAATATAGATTTTCTAAGATACAATAAGTCAAAACCTGTATTTTTCCAAGTGCCCAAAATAATCATATGCACACAGAGGTTTGAGAAACCCTGGGCTAGCTAATACTATGGCAATAAGAAACCTAGTATTCTTAGTAGTTTAAAATGCCTCTTTCTTGTTGGGTGTAGTAGCATACACCTGTTATCCCACTCCTGAGGCTGAGACAGGAAGATCATAGGTCTGAGACCAGCCTAGGTTTGAGATGTTTGTTTCTATATATCTTCTGTTAGGAAGAAGTCAGTGTTGCCTTAAACATCTTTCATACTGAATATGAAAATTATAAACATGGATTGATTTGTGCAGGATTTTTTTTAAGTTAACACATTTTGATTTAGAGATGCTCTTTCTCAGATTAACTATTATATCAATTGTTTTAGAAGAGTTTAATGCTCAAAACTCTACATTAAAAAAAGTCACCATCTGGGTAAGGTCAGAATGAAGAGACCTTTCTCAAATTCAGTAAGGTTGATTGATGGGGCGAGCTTGACCCAAGAACTTACCACCGTTTGACAGCACATTTTATCTACAGAAAATGGATGCAAAGTTGAAAGTATTGATAGGTTGTGGATTCAGTACTGATCCGCCTAAGGGAAGGAAAATAAAAGTTCTACTACCTTTCAAATTTCCTAAATGTGAAAGTCATGTAGCTACTTTTGTTCTCTACAAAGCAAAATATTCTGCAAATTAGAGGTGGTTTAGAGTATTTAGTCATCTGCAGACAAATATGGTGCATAGATCAAGACTATAATGGCAACAGATTGAAAGATGTCTTTCAATATTAACTAAATCATCACTACAAATATTTGATTATCTTATAGTATTTGAGACAATTGAGAGAAAAGACTAATTTTTTAAAAATTTTAAAGATTTAATATGTGTATGGAGATGAAATTGTCTGTGGTCTTTAATAATTACATTTAGAAAAATCAGAAACAGAATTTTGGACCAATGAAAAGTTGTCAACACTGAATTCACATGTGTTTATCTTTGTGCCAAGAATGTGATTCTAACAATCTCTCAACCTGGTTATGGTGGCACATGTCAGTAATCTCAGTACTTGGGAGGCTAGGACAGGAAGATCAAAGGTTTGAGGCCAACCTCAGCAACTTAGCAGAACTCTAAGAAACCTAGTGAAATATTATTTCAAAACAAAAAAATAAAAAGGGTTAGTAGGGTAGCTTGGAGGTAGAATGCTCCTGAGTTCAATATCCATTACGATGTAGAAAATTAAGAAAAAAAAAAAAAAAACCTCTCAAGTTGAATTGCATGCTCAATAATAGATTAATTTTTTTTAATTATGACATGTGTTTTATGTAAACTTTACTTGAAAAGATTTCCATAAAATTTCAGAAAATAGGAGTTGATTTTACTTCAAAGAATTGAGGCATGAATATAGATGATAAAAGAAAATAAGTTTGGAGAGATTTCAGTGCATTGCAGATTATTGCTTTCAACAGCATATAACAATTCCTGAGTGGAGTTTTAATTGAACTTTTTTAAATTTAAAAATGCCACCTGTTCAATATCATTTGTTATATGACACCAAGTTGTGCTTATGTTTCTTAAAAGTTGCAAAGATATCTTTCTTACCATCATATTTAGGAAGTCAGGCTAACAGAAAGAAGGGAGAAAATTTAGTGTAAAATGTATTTTCCTTCTCTCTATTAAAAAAATCTCTTTAAATTGGCAACTACTGGCAAACCCTAAAGAGCCAGTCTTTCAGTTTATGGTCCTTCATTAGGGCTGGTCTTCCTCTTTAAGTTTTAAAATGACAGTTCTGCTCCCTTGTTCTACCTTATTTTACTCTTCCTAGGAGGTCCACACATAAAGAAGAAACAAAACATATTCTTAGCTGAGCTCAATAACAATGGGCTAATTCTAAGCAAAACAAATTAAAGAACTGTATTAAAAGCTAAAAAGGAGCCAGATGTGGTGGCGCACGCTTGTAATCCCAGCATTTGGGAGGCTGAGACCGGAGGATCCGGGTTTGCGGCCAGCCTCAGCTACCTAGTGAGGCACTCTGCAACTTAGTGAGACCCGGTTTCAAACTAAAGAATACAAAATAGGGCTGGGGGTATAGCTCTGAGGTAGAATGTCCCTGAGTTCAATTCCCAGGACCGCAAAAAAAAAAAAAAAAAAAAAAAAAATAGGGCTGTGGGTATAGCTCAGAGGTAGAATGCCCCTGAGTTTAATCCTCAGTACCACAAAAAAAAAAAAAAAGAAAAAAAGAAAGAAAGAAAAAGGTAAAACCACTATGAGCATATAGTGAATAAATATTGCCATTGTTTTTTGTTGGTAACTTGTTTTTGTTGGGGTATGACATTGGGTTTAAGCAGTAATCTTAAAATTTGATTATGTATTAGAATTATCTGAGACATTTAGGGGGAAGAATGACATCCACACTGCACTCCAAACCACCAATTAAATCAGAATCTCCAGGGTTACAATTGAGGCATCCAAATATTTGTTAAGCTTCCTAGGTAATCCCATTGTCCTGCTAAATTTGAGCTGCCCCTTGTTCTATTATAGTCTATTTTTAATACTATAATGACTGCTAGCACTATTCCTAAAACCCCATCAACATTATATACATTGCTTCCAACTTTTCCTTTTATGTTATTGAATCCTGTCTGATAAATGAGGTTATATAAATTATTTGCATAGTGGATACAAGTAGGCAACACAGTTTTGTCCTATAATTAAAAGGGTAATTAAGCAAGTTGGGGGCTCTATATCAATATTAATGCTTTCTTTCAATTGCTGTTTATTGTAACTACACATGTTGCAATAGCTAAACTGTAAGTTCAGAACACAATATCTCACTTACTTCTCTCCAATAGTGTTTTTTTCTCATTTGAATTTTTTTCAAAAAAAAAAAAAATGTGAAACTCATTTCACTCACAATGGAAAAATTAGACTTACATCAAGTTTGCTAATTGAAAACTCAATGTTGAAGTAATGCTGTGTATGTATATTAAATTACCAATGCCAATCTCAAAGACATGTATGAGGAAGTGGAAGGGGAATGGGGCACATAGGAAGTGCTCCAAAAGTTGTGTGCATGCATGTTTCTACCACTCTGTACCTCAGTATAATGCATAATTAGAATGCACCAATAAAAGCATAAAAAAAGGAGAAAACTCAATGTGTAGAACCCATGCGTAGGCATTTTTCATCAATCCGGAGATTTTTATGTTCACTAATCTTTGATTCAGGTCCCATTTTGCTATGAATTTACAGACAGTAAAATGAACTGATATGTCGTAAATGGAAAAAAGAAGTGTCTTACTAGGCAAGTGTGGTGGCGCATGCTTGTAATCCCAGTACTTGGGAGGCTGAGACCTCGGGTTTGCTGCCAGCCTCAGCTACTTAGTGAGGCCCTCTGCAACTTAGTGAGACCCTGTTTCAAAATAAACAATAAAAAAAATAGGACTGGGGGCAGATTGAACCGGAGGCAGAATGCCCCCAGGTTCAATCTCCAGTACTTAAAAAAAAGTATTACTTTTCATCAGAAAAAAAAAAAAAATTAACTCTTCATCTCTCCACATGAGTACTATGTAAGTCAGAAAAGATATCATAAATATGTAGTTAAATATCAGGTGACTGTTTTAATCTAGATAATAAATATATTCCAAATCAGGCAACTACCATTTTGTAAATACTCCAGGACTATTCCAAGATTGCTGACCTATTGATTTTATTAGCAAAAATCTAGTCTTCTTAGATCCTATTCTATTCCTTTCAGACACCTCTACTACCAAATAAGTCTTTTTTTTTTTTTTTCACATTGAAGTCAGTTCATAAATAGGTCATTCTATGTTTTGCAAAATTCATGAACAACAATATTTTGAAAGGATATCCATAACTATAGTTATGCACGTAAATATCTTCTTAAATGGAATCTGATCAACCTCAATATTGTTTTTCTTTTAATAGTATCAAAGGATCAGAGAATATAATGTATACTATGATTTGTTTCTGTTGTGTTTTTCCATGGATTTGTTTCAAAGCGCTTGCATTCTTTGGCATTATGAATTCAAATTAGTTTGTACTTTGAGTTGAAATAATATACAGTATTGTGAAACTTTGCCAAACTAGTAATAACAGATAGCATATAAGTTCTCTGCCCCAAGGAACCTATCTTTCATATCTATATGGTATATATATGTACATATATATATATATCATACTTATACAAATATGTATTTAAAACATGCATAAGTATATGCATATTATCCTATTAAATATTCATTTATATATAATACATATGCATATATTAAGCAAGAAGTGCCTGGCATTGTAACTGCTGCTTCATTTCACATCTTTACCTCTAATCCAGTGATATTAGCAATAGCTAATATGTGTCAAGATCTGCTAAGGATTTTGTATGCATTAACTTATTTAAACTTTGCAGTCTGGCGTTGTGGCGCACGCTTGTAATCCCAGCATTTGGGAGGCTGAGACCGGAGGATCTGGGTTTTCGGCCAGCCTCAGCTACCTAGTGAGGCACTCCGCAACTTAATGAGACCCTGTTTCAAAATAAAGAATAAAAAATAGGGCTGGGGGTATAGCTAGGAGGTAGAATGACCCTGAATTCAAATCCCAGTTCTGCAAGAAAAACAAAACAAAACAAAAAAACTGTGTGATAAACCTCTGTCACTATTTTCCAGCAATATAGGATAAGAAAAACCAAGGTATAAGCAGATTAAGAAATATTCCCAAGACTACAGCAAGCAAAAAAAAAGCACAGGATTCTAACCAAAGCATGCATAACACAACTCATCATTAAAACTCATTAAAACTCATCATCTTATCAAACTTACCACGTAAAGGAGAGCTGATGCAAGTAGTACTCTACTAATTGATCAGACACATCCTTGATCTATTTCTTACCTTTCCAAAGGGGAGAAAATTAGACTAAACTTTTTGTACTAAACTTATTCTTGGCTTGGTCTTATTTTGCTATCTATATTCTTCTTCCACTGACAAATATTCTTAAATATTTATTTTGAATTATAAATTTTTTAGTACATGAGGAGTAATGTAAATAAAAACAGTCTTATGAAGTAAGCATTAAAACACTTGAGGTGTGGCTGGACAAGATGGGGCATGCCTGTAATCCCACTACTGGGGAGGCTGACAGGAGGATTGCAGGTTAGATGCTAAGGTGGGATAACTTAACAGGACCCTGTTTAAAATAAAAAATAAAAAAAGGACTAGGGAGGTAGCTGGGAAGAAGGATGCCTCTGGGTTCAATCCCCAATATCACAAAACAGAATTGAAGTGTTATATGTGTATAAAACTGCTTCAAATGGAAAGAGTACTTGCTTGGAGTAATTTGATACTTATGAATTATTCATGAGGTCAGGTTTATATGTCTTCTGTGGTGTTTAGAATGCAGAGTTGTTATCATGTACTCAGATTTCTGAAGTAATAGTTTCAGGGAAAACACTAGATTTGAAAAAAAAAATCATATTTAAAAGTTCTATCAGCTCCACATATAATTTATGTTGTGGACTGAATAGAGAGACCCACTGCTAGTGGCACCCTGCTAGAGGCAACCTGCTTCAGGTAGAAACTCTGGGGTCGTTTTTGGTGCTGTTCACGTTATGTAGGTTTTGAATCAAGGGAAGGCTGTGTTTGTGTTGAAATGAAAACTTAGGCTCTTGGCTGAAGAAAATTCCTTAATTTTAATCAAAATGCTGTATAGAGGAATAAAGTTTTATTTTCCTGATATGAACATCATTGTTGACTTCCTGCCTAATGTAGTACCATTAAAAAAAAAAAAAAGAGTTAGAAGGGTATATGCAATTTTATATACATACTTGAATAAGGATTTTTAGATATAATAAATTGAAAAAAAATAATTATTCAAAATGGACCAATAAATACAAGCCAATTGGAATAAAATACACATCAACAAAATTCATAGCAGAACAGCTAGACGAGATTGGCGGCTACAAACAGATGAGTTAACAATCCTTAAAAGTTACAAAGCAAATGGAATCAGATTGACAGTGAAATCCAAAAGAGTTAAAGGAGACAGAGGTGGAGAACTTACCAAAAATAGTGATTTCCCTAGAAATTCTCAGAAATAGATTCCCACAAATACCCTATAGCAAAACCCATAGGTAAAGAAGAAAGGGCTTGTAAGGAACTAACCACATAGTTTATTTTATCAGTTCATGGCTTCATAATTTCTTCACCTTTTAGTATCGATTTGATAACTCTGATGTGTCTTAAAAGCATACAGAGTCTTGTTTCAGTGGGCAATAGTTTTTGTTTGTAGTATTTCATAAAATAATGATATACCTTGTAACTGATGTCTTAAGTTCTATGGTTTATGAAATACAGTAAATGAAGGGATTGCAGCAAAGAAAATTAACTCTTGTTTGTCTATAGGCTAATCCTCAGTATAATGTATGTTGTTACTGTTATTGTTGTTGTTTTATTTCTTTGTCAAAACTGGATTAACACAGAAAGAAGCTTCTAAAATTTTATTGGTGTGAATAAGATGGCAGCACTCAGAACTAATGCATATTTATGACCCAAGGCAAGAAGTACTGAACATAGCAGAAAATATGGAAAAGCTCTATCTATTTCAAATATATCCCTATTCTTTTCTTTCTTTTATAACTATTTTTGAAGTATGCAGGAAAGAATAAAGACAGCTTTAAAATAGAAACCCTTAAAAAGTTTACTACCCATGAACTCTATCTAAAAGAATAAATTGAAAATATTCTCTAGTGAAAATCCTAAAATTCTGGAAAAATTAATGTAGGTAAGGATACTAAACAGAAACATAATAAGATTATGGGTATAAATTATCAATAGGACAGCTGGGAAAGTTAATGTTATGGTCATCTGGCCCCAATATTCAGACTTCATAGAGCTTGAGGCTCAAGTGTTTACTTTTACTGCAAAAGGACATTCCTATATTTGAGCTACAAAAATTTAGCCACAGGAAGAGTGGTTTCCTGGGATACTCTAGCAGTTCTCAAAAATTTCATTCTCAGAACCCCTTTACAATCTTCAAAAGCATTAAAAGTCTTTCTTAAAGGCTATTTATATGGGTTTTATCTATTTGTATTTTCAATATTAGAAGTAAAACTAATCATATATGTTAATTTATTCAAATAACAATAAGTAAACCAATTACATATTAACATATTAATTATATTTTAACATATAAACATATTCACTAAAATAGCTATATTTGCCAAGCTAAATAATATATGATCATTAAATTGATTGCCTTAAATAATTTAATAAAAGTCAGTCCTCATTACTAATAATTCTAAGATAGGCATACAATTAACTAGTTTGGTTAAAATAGTTTTCTACTAAAAACTTAAAATAAATATATTTCTATTTGTTTTATTTTTTATTTTTTGCAGTACTGGGGATTGAACCCAGGGACATTCTACCTCTGAACTCCAATCTAGCACAATTTTTTATTTTGAAACAGGATCTCACTAAGTTGCAGAGAGCTTCATTAAGTAGCTGAGGCTGGCTGCGAACCTGGATCCTCCAGTTTCAACCTCCCAAGTACTGGGATTACAAGCATGAGCCACCACGCCCAGCTTCTATTTGTTTTAAACAGATTCCCCTGGTGCGATTTATTTTATACTTCTGGTTCCATAAGAACTCAAAGTACTCTTTTATTGCTTGTCATCGTGTTCAACAGCATCCCCACAGAAACTGTGGAAATTGTAGGATATAAAATTGTAGGATGTAAAACAATGTAAGATATAAAAAGCCAAGGCTTCTTGGTTCCAAACTTTGATGTGCCATTTAAGAACTACATGATCCAGAGCTTAATACCTAAATACCCCATGATTCATTTTTCTTACCATCAAAGCGAAAGCACTAATACATGTCTCACAAAGCTGATGATAATTTATGTGATAATGATTTCTACAGAGTTTAATAAGCTAGAAAACAACTACTTATTGACAAAACAAAAACAAAACCGCATTATTTCCTAAATTCCATTGTGAATTTACTCATACAGCTGATTAAAGCATTGAAAAGGGAGGAGGAGAATAGGAACAAGAAGCAAAAACCACTGTCATATGGAAAAAACTAACAGGAGGGGGGGAGGGCAAGAAGAATTCCAAATTGGCTCCACTCTTCCTAACCACTGGTGCCTGAATATCATGGGATAATAGGTCCTTTAATTAAATTGGATTATATGGCTGTGATAGTCTTGTGATTATATTTTATTATGTAAGACTCTTTGTTAGTAGTCAGTCAGAGATTTTCCTATTACCTACGTAGAGGTGAGCCACCATATTGTGTAGGTGTCAACTGTCCTGAGGATAGCTTCTTTAACTTAAGACTGACCCACTCACCCCAAGTTGGCAAGAATGTAGGGTCCTCAGTCCTATAAGTGTAAAAAAAAAAAAAATGAATTCTGCCAAAAACATGAATGAGGTTGAAAGAGAACCTTGACCCTCCAATGAGATTGCTGCCTCCAGGCCACACTTTAGATTTTACTTTGGTATGACCCTAAGAGAGGGTCCCAGGTAAGACAGGCTCCTGACAGAAATAATACATCTCTGTTGATTTTCAGGCATCTAATTTGTGGTGATTTGTTAGCAATAAAATGAAGGGAAATTCTCTGAGAGCTCACGGGGCTGCCTCAAAATCAATAGATCCCAGGAGCTGGGCAGATAAATGACTTTGAGGACACCAGTCATTGGTCAGCCCAATGATATTGAGACCCCTTAGTTATGTATGGAGTTGGGACTGTATATACATATTAGCTCAGGAGTGAAGTAGGTCTAATTAAAAAAAAAACAAAAAACGATGACAGTAAAGATAATACCACAGGTAATTTAGGTAAAAAAGGGTTGAATCTATCTAATGAACAAACATTTTTTTCTATATGGATCTCTATATTTTAAAAAGAACATAAGTGCTGTGTGCATGTATGTCAATGTCAGCATGATTTACATTAAGATGTGAGACCATAATGCACCAATAAAAGCATGTAAAAAAATGAAGTTGTTACTTTTACAGTAATACAAACTTAAGATTTTTGCAAAAGGATTTCTTAGATAGTTTCTCCTCTATTTTCATTTGTTTATAGAACACTGTGAAATCATACTTTTGAAGCTACGCTGTTTGATAAACCTGATTAGAATATACCATTTGTCTATGTAGTTGATTATCCAGTGTATATCTCAGGGAGAAAATAAAAAAATAAACATGTAATTATATTTCCTCAATGTTCCAATTAGTGCACTCTACAGACTGGGCATTATTGGAACTATAAAATCCAAGGAGAACTTAGAAACTAGAGCCATTAATGAGACTTAGCATCAACATTAAGTCATAATTTGAATACTTTTAAGCATTTGGTAGGAATATGAACCCGGAGAGACTGTAAATCTGAGCTTGACAACCTGCAATCCCCAATAGCTGCTACTTTGTGAACAGTGTAGTGGGGTTCTAGAAGTCTTGTTTCCATTTCCTGTACTGTGATTTCCTATAGGACCGGAGAGTCTCATCCATAGTAGAAATCCAGTGATTTTAAACCAAGCTATCTTAGCCAACTTTATTGAGTTCACCTAATCTCATCATCACTGAACTTTGATCTTTGTGTGATACATACTTCCAAAAGATGGTTCACACCCTGTATTGTCCAGGAATCTATCACTAATTGCATATTATTCAAGTTAATTCCCACTTATCTTACACTGAGCACTGTGATTATTATCTGGGATTTTTAAATGTGCCCTTCCCAGATGTTCCCATGCCAGCATTTTCTTGTCTCTCTTGCTTCTATTGTGTATACTTCCAGGCCAGCATCTGTGCCTTCCACTTCATTTGCATCTCCATATTGCTTTAGTCAGGCACCTGTTCACAGGAGGCATGTGATCAATATTTTTTCCAAGTGACTAATAGTTGCCAGCATTTGTGATGGTTGTATTTCATCTCGGTTTAAATCTCATAGTAGGTATATTTTCTCCTGGCTGAGGGTTCAGCAAAACAGATAGCATGTGTCTGTACATTGATCTCTCTCCAAGTGGCAGAGTAAAACACTTTGGTTGTAGGAAAAATTGTTTAGAACCCTCTAAATTGACCCCTTTGTGTACCAAATCGACATTTTGTGCAGGTAGTTTTATCTTTGCTTAAACCAGTATTGATCAAACTATCAAAGATTGTGTTATTCTTTGAACAGCTGTTCTTGAAGCCACCACCAAAAATAATGGTTTGCATTTAAATCTTTAAATCAATCCTCATTTTGTTGACCATTTCAGGGTTTGGGATGGTAGGGAACTTGATTTATTTTTTTCAATCTTGTTTATAAAAAAAAAAAAAAACTATCAAGGTGTTGGAGTACGCTACTCATTTTTTATTCAATGCTTGGTTTATTACACCTTCTACCATTGTTCCCTGGCCTTTGAGCCTTTCGTCTATAGAAACGCAGTTTTCTAAGAACACTTGTTTAGATGAAGATTCAGAAGTGGGTAAGTGCTTTGTGAAATACTGAAGGGCTCTGTAGAAATCTAAGGCTGATTTACCATACTCATATGGACAAAAATAGAAACAAAACAACAAAATTCTTCTGAGAGAACTTATAGAATACCTTAAAACATTCTTTATTGCAAGAGAGGTGATTAAATTATTACATGAGAGGAATTGGAACTTGAGGTTTTGGAGTGAGGACATTCTTAAATCTTCTAAAAAGTGTGTATGGTTTTAACTGAGATTTGGAAAGCTTTTAGGCTTTTTTTTCCTCCTCAGGTAAGCCTAGAAAAGACTAGCTATCAGCTGAAAATAGGCCAAGGCAAGAAAATAGTATTAATTACAGCTAAATCCTCTAGAGATCTCTACTACAAAGCTCCAGATAAAAAGGTTAAAATAAATTCCACAGATTTGCAAGATTCTTTATTTATACTTACACAGACTCAGAAGCACTCAGCATAAACCAGGCTCTGGCAGTAACTCCATCTTAAAAAATACTACAGCAAGCAGTTAATTCCATTCCTTGATTGCATATGATTGCTATGAGCTTAGAACTTTTCATATTTGGTCTGTATATTCTTATCTTTACAAGTATTTGCCTTTGGCAATTCTTAATTGCTGTTGATGCTGTATTGGGCTGTTTTGGAAGGGTTGGTCTAAAACTCATAAACCTATTCCCTGATCTGTACAATCCAAAGCTTAGCTAGACTTAGCAATGCTCAGATCTTTCTTAATCACAGCTACATGCTATAAAATGTGGGAAAGAAAACCCTGCAACATGCTCCCCTCTGCCTTCATACCCCCGCTATAAAGTTGCTTGCCTCTCATGTCTTCTGTAGAGCTTGATATTTCCAGCTTGGACCATTATTCATCAGCCACAATGTAGCATTGGTTAGTTGATCAAGGGTGGATAAAGGAACATGGAGAAAAAGGTGAGACAGGAAGCAGAGTTAAAGGCAAGAGATCAGGATAAGTTAGGACGGGGCATAGAAAAAACTTAGGAGATTTTATAACTGCCGACAGATCTGAAAATTTGGATTCATTTTGTGAATCGTATTGTCTAATAATTGTGGGTCACTAATGGCTAAATGCTACAATATCCTGATACATTGACTCTTTAGTCGAACAAAGACTTGCCCCATTCTTTCCCTGACTTTCAAATGCCCTGCCAGAGATTCAGGAAAAGTTTACCTGAATTCACAGTCTAATTCCATTTCACATATAAACACAAATTGTTTTCCATTACTATACAGTGACCTTTGCAGTAATGCAATGAGAAGTGTAAGTCATAATGTTATATTGAATCCTTTAACAAGAATTGTCCCTGATTTCAGAAATACATGTCACCAGTGATGAGAATATCTCCATGGTGTTTTAATGGCCATTATAGTGTGAATCCCAAAAAGGAACAGGAAATCTACCAAAATTATGAATTAGCTAAGAATCCCCCACAAATGTAAGCCAAAAAATAGCCTTGAAATTCCATAGCAGTGTCCTTAGGTTTTCTTATTTCCATGTCTTTTGAAGTCATTTATAATTTCCAGTACATTGCACCCTGGTAGATGTCATCACTCAGAATCATCATCTCATTGTTGACCAAAAACATGGCCCTATTGACTATGACTGCATTCTCTATATATTAAGCTTATCTGGAAACATCATAGTTGTAACAGATTTTCTGTGCTACTTAGGACATTGGGCCATCAACTGAGCATGTTGGGATTGTTAGTATTATTTGTCTTATCCTCTTGTTGTTGAATCTTGGGCAAACGATGCAACCTCTGATACTCAATTTTCCCATTCTTTAAATTTAAATTTTAAAATGTGTTCTTAGTCCCTGCAACTAAAAGTGCAACAAATGAATTTTCTCATAGTAGTATAAGGAGCTTTTAGTGTAAGGTAATTCAAGATGTAAAAGCTGTTGAATGTTTGATTTATCCACTTTTCCCAAATGGTGTTGGTTGTTCTTAGGACTAACACATCCCTGTTTTACTTACTAAGCACAATATATATTTGTTAGTCACCATTTAGAAGTATGGCACCAAGGGACCCATGGTAGTTTGATTTGTATTTTCTGGTTAGGTGATTGATTGGTTAATTTATTTCTTCTTTGATTTGTACATTAATTCAGAAAAAAATCACTAATCACCTTTACTTTTCTATATATTATGCTAGGTGCTTGGAGAATAAAGAAATATGGAATAGGATCCTTTCCTTCATGCAAGATAGAGTAGTGTAAGAGAATTTAACACACATTTACGATTCAATACAATGTAGATGGTGCCATATTAGCCAGCTTTCCTTAAGTATGAAAAAATGACTGAGGAAATTATGAGGAGAAATGGTTTACTTTGAATCACATTTCTGAAGGTTTCATCTAAGATCAAGTTGTTTCTTAGACTTCGACTTCTGGCAAGGGCAATACGAAATAGCAAGAGCCACAAAAATCCACTCTCTTCATGAGTCAGGAAGCAAAGAGGAACAGAAAGAGATAGTGTCCCATAATCCCCTCTGAAGACATATTTCCAGTAACCTGAGGACCTCCTACCATGGCCCACCTATCAAAGGTTCCACCACTTCCCTACCAGTAGCACCACGATGGGTACCAAGCTTTTAACACATATTCAAATCTTTGCAGGTGGTAAGCCACTCAAAGCTGGCATAGGTACAATGGTATCAGTGGTCCCTCAAAATGAAAATATTGAGCCCTACATGAATTATGAGTTTCTACCCCCAAAATAGCCCATGCATCTTCAACCTTGACTCTCCCTGGAATCTTGTTAAACATAGCTTCAGGTACAGCACCATTTATTCTAAGTTAGACTCAATATCTTAATATTATCCCAAGGTGATTTGTGTACATATTAAACCTGAGAAATTTGGATCCACTTCAGTTGTTCTCAAAATGGAAAAGCCCATATACAATGGAATGTTGTTAAATATGAATTCTAAGATCCTGAAGCTAATTATGTTTCAATAGATTTGCTGTGGTGCCCAGGTCTTCATTAGATCAAAGTTATTGTTCGGTGTTTTTTTTTTGTTTTTTTTTTTTGTTTTTGTTTTTTAACTGCATTCGGTTTGAGAATGCATGGTTAATGTGTTAGGGATGTAAAAATGGATAAAACAGAATTCCTGAAATTTAAAACTTCTGTCTTATATGTACTGCTTCCAAATGGGTACAAATAAATTTTCTTCTCTATGGTGGTATCTAGCAGAAATATCTTAAAATCTTGCAGTGGGTGAGATTCGCATGAAGTTCATCATGAGATCTTTCTCATGAAATTCTAGTAGATCAATACAGTAACCAATAAGTCATATTTAATAGAGCTTCAGAAAAGTTTTTATTTCATTGCACAACTTTGTTAGGAGCTGGTAATCATTATGGATATGTGTTAGCTGTATTAATTATGCTATTTAATTAACTGGAACACCCAAATCCCTGATCACATCAGACAGCAGCAAGTTTAAATACATGTATATCGGCAGTGCTATTGATCAAATTGTGGTGCTTTTCTTTAAAGTGTTTGGTAAATGATCTTATCTTCAGTATAAATCATGAAGGCTTTTAGAAGAAGAAAAAAGAACACTTAGGTTAGGCAAACATTAATTGGGTAGGACTCAAACTTTTTATCAGAATTAAAATTTCTCTACTTCCTATGTTCTCAATAGGTAAATGAAACGTGAAGTCAAAGGAAGGTATAAAATGTTTATGATACATAGATCTGACACACAATTTCCATCTCAAATATATAAATACATAAATACCTTTTTCATTATAATAAAAAGATGACAATCCAATAAAAAGTATAAAAAATTCAACAGATTTGTCACAAAAGAATATGTGCAAAAGGCCTGTAAATATTAGTCCTCTATCAGAGGAGTAGCTGGCAAAAAATTTTCTCCTATTCTTTGGGCTCTCTGTTGAGGTTCTTGATAGTTTGCTTTGCTGCACGGAAGCTCTTCAGTTTAATGCAATCCCATGTATTGATCTTCCTTTGAGTTGCTTGTGCCTATGGGGTCTTGTTGAGAAATTTTTACCTGTGCCTATGTGTTGAAAGGTTGGACCTATGCCCTCTTCAAGTAGCTGCAAGGTCTCTAGCCTGACTTCCAGGTCTTTGGCCTATCTTGAATTGATTCTTGTATAGGGTGATAAAGTGAGGTTTATTTCCATTTTTCTGCAAATGGTTAACTACTTTTCCCAACACCATTTGTTGAAGAGACTGTTGTTTTTCAGGAGTATGTTTTTGGCTTCTTTGTCAATAATCAATTGACTATAAGTGTGTGGGTTTGTTTCTGAGTCTTCTATGCTGCTCCATTGGTCTATGTGTTTCTTTTGTGCTAATACCATGCTGTTTTTAATACTGTGGCTTTGCAGTATAGTTTGAAGTTGGGTATTGTGATGCCTGCTGCATGGTTCTTGTTGCTAATAACTACTTTGGCTATCCTGGGCTTTTTATTGTTCCAAATGATCTTAAGGACTGATTTTTCTATGTGAGGAGTGAACTTGGTAATTTAATGGGTATCATATTGAATCTGTAGATCACTTTTGGGAGAATGGCCATTTTGATGATATTTATTCCTCCTATCCAAGAGCATGGAAGATCTTTCCATCTTCTAAGGTCTTCTTCGATTTCTTTTTTCAACTTTTTATAGTTTTACTTATAGAGGTCTTTTACCTCCTTGGTTAGGTTTATTCCTAAGTATTTTATGTTTCAGGGTGCTATTCTGAGTGGAATTGTTTTCTGGATTTCTTTTTCAGCAAATTTATGGTTAGCATACAGGAAAGCTTCTAATTTTTTAAAATTGATTTTGTATCCAGACTCTTTGCTGAATTTGTCAATAAATTCTATAAATCTTTTGGTGGAGTTTATTGGGTATTCTAAGTATAGTATCATGCCATCTGCAAAAAGGGATAGTTTTAGATCTTCATTTCCTATTTGTATGGCTTTGATTTCCTTCTCTTGCCTTATTGCTCTGGCTAAAATCTCAATTACTATATTGAACAGAAGTAGTGATAATGGACATCCTTGTCTTATTCCTATTTTTTAGTGGGAACTCTTGCAGTTTTTCCCCATTTAATATGATGTTGGCTGTGGTCCTATTATACATTGCCTTTATGATGCTGAGGTATGTTCCTTCTATTCTGATTTTCTGTAGTGCTCTTAGCATGAATGGGTGTTGGATTTTATCAAATGTTTTTTCAGCATCTGTTGAAATGATCATTTGATTTTTGCCTTTGTTTTGGTTTATGTGATTAATTACATGGATTGTTTATCATATGTTGAACCAGCCTTACATCCCTGTGATGAAGCCAAATTGGTCATGGTGTATAGTTTCCTTGATGTGGTTTTGAATATACATTACTAGTATTTTGTTTAGTAGTTTTGCATCTAGGTTCATCAGCAATATAGGCCTATAGTTTTCTTGAGCTGTCTTTATTTACCTTTGGCATTAATATGATATTGGCTTTATAGAATGTGTTTCAGAGAGTCCCGTTTCTTTCTATTTTGTGGAATAGATTGAGGAGTATTGGGATTAGCTCTTATATAAAGGTTTTATAAAATTCACTTGGAAAACAATATCTTAATTAAACACACACCTAGTCTATGGCACAGAAATTCCATTTCTAGATGTTTACCCAAAAGAAGTGAAAACTCATACACCTCAGAGATTAAGAACATTCTTTATAGCTTTAATCAAATAGTTCTACCTGAAAATGGCCAGCTCCACAAAGAATAAAAAAAGTCCAACTAGAAAAAAGACAAACTGTATTAATCAAGCACTACACTAAAACAGATTTGTCAAATGAAACATGCTCAGCTGATGAATCTCAAGCATATGTTGAGAATAATAAGCTGGATATGGAAAATACATGTTGCATTCTTCCATTCAAGTGAGATTTGAGAACAGGCAAGATTAGACTCTAGTGTTAAAAATAAGAACCACAGTATCCTTTAGGATGAGAAAGGACTAATGGAAATGGATACAGTAATTTGCTGGGGCAATGGCAATATTTTATATCTTATTTGTGGTGGTAGTTACATAGAAATAGACATTTGTCTCATGAGACTTCAAACCCTGTGTAAACTTTAGGCCAATAAAAACATTGTCCCTTTAAAGCTTGCTAAAGTCTTATTATTATTTATCAATTTTAAGGCTTAGGTTTTTATAAATCACATCTTACTACATTTTTGGTACTGAGGATTGAACCCAGGGACATTCTACCTCCAAGCTACACCCACAGCACTTTTTAAAAAGTTTGTTTGTTTGGAAACAGTTCTCACTAAGTTTCTGAGGCTGGTCTCAAACCTGTGGTCATCCTGTCTCAACCTCCCAAGTACTGGGATTACAGGCATGCTCCACCATTTCTAGAACACCTTACTACTTACTATTGCTTGAATTTACATGGTTAAAGGCAGTATAAAAACAAACCTTTCTTCGATTTGTTTGACATTTTTCTCTTCAGTATTGAGTTTTTGATGGCTGACGTTCAATTTGTCTTTGTTTTCACTGTTTTTGTTTTAGTACATTAATTTTTATTTTATTAATTTTTGTGGTATCTATGAATTTCATTCCATTAGAGTAACATTCATTATACTTAATATTTTCTCTTATGGCATTTAATAACCTGCCCAAGAACCAATGACTTCTTTCTATGCCTTTTAACTTATTTTCTTAAAGAAGAGTCAGTGTCTTTTTTTCTTTTTTACTGATAAGATTTGATCAATAATTTCAGAATGGTCCTGTAATATGAAATGGATATTCATGCCTTGTTCCATTTCTGTGTGTGTCTCAAACTAGTCTTGCAGGCATTTGGCATGGTGGTCAGTGGAGCTAGAATAAGCCCTTGTAGCTTTGTAACTTCCAGAGCACTTTTCTGTGTCATGCTTCCTCCTTGTAACCCCACTACATATAGTTATTTTTATCCCTTCCTACTAAGGGTTATCTGAGACTCAGAAAGACAAAACAATTTTCTTTTCCAAATAAAATGGTGCTAAGACTTCTTCACTTGCATCAACAACTTTGTTGAGCACACATTCTGCATCCTCACATTTCCAGCAAACATGATGAATCCTAACTGTCTTCAAGTTGTGGTTTTCTCTTCATCCTTGCTACTTTGGTCTAATCCATAAGATTGTGCTTCTGTCTCTAGAACTTTAATAATGCAGTTCCATTTTTTTAATCTTTCATAAACATAGACCAGTATCTTGGCCTTCTATGCTGAGCCTACATACTCACTTATGGTGCCCAACTCATGCAACATGAGGATTAAAATAAAAGTACCAAGATGCTTAAACATGTTGTAAAACCTTGCCTGGCTACTTCTAATTTAACTAATACTATATTCTTTTTCTACTTTTAAAGGAAAGCTAGTCTAAATACTATGGTTTTTTTTTTCCTTTTCATTAAAAATAGCTTATACATAATGCATATGATGTACATTCACAAACATATCAATCATTAAACTGAACATGAGAAGGGGGAGGGGAGAGGGAATGGGGTGGCAATTGGGGAAGAGTTAACTGAGACCCTTGTGCATGTATGCTTCTACCAGTTTGTAATTCACAAAGATGTATTATTACAATGCACCAATAAAATAAAGAAAATGTTTACAAAGTAGCTTGCAAAGACCCTCTCTTAAAATATTCTTTTAATTTTATTTACTAGTACTTACACTTTTAATATTCTCCTATATACACATTTGTTTATCTGTCATTCCTCAGTAGTACTTGAATTATATCAGAGTACGCGCCTTTTCTTTCTTCATCACTAGAATAATGACAAACGGAACAAATGCTCAATAAGCATTTACTAAATTTTTAAATTTTAGTGCTATTGGAAAGTACTTGTTTGAAAATAAAATAAAAAAAAAAACTTTATTTGCCTTGTGTGGTGGTGCACACCTGTAAGCCTAGGACTTGGGAGGCAGAGGCTGGAGGATCATAGATTTGAGACCAGTCTCAGCAACTTAGAAAACCCCTATTTGAAAATAGGGACTCATTACCTCTGGTGATAAATTGCTAGTGACATTTTTCAACTAATTATTTAATATCCAGATACAGGCCAATCCTTGTTATAACTTACAGAAGCTTATAGACAAATACATTTTCTCTTTGATAGAATGTAAATTATAGACCTCTTATTTAATCCCAGCTCTAAACTTATTAGAGCTCATTTACCTCTGAGCTACATGCTAAAATGATGCTGGGCTCAATCTCCTATGCAAAAAAAAAAAAAGAACCCAAAAATAAAAACAAAAAAAATTAGAAAAAGAAACAAACATTATCTTTTTGAGTCTCATATTCCTTCATATTCCTAACATGCCAAGTAGGAATAATAAAAGCAACTACACATAGAGGAATTTTGAGCAGGAAATGTAAAACATGCTTTTATTTTAAGTTAATTTCTTAGCCACATTTTGAAAAGCATATCAATTCAAGTGTAACATTGGAGTTGCTATTAAGTAATTATAAATAAGAAAACAAAGATAGTAATGATGGCCTAGCACTCTATTACGTTAAGTTGGTACAGTATTAAAATAAAATATACTTCCAAATGGTGAAGGATTCAGCTATTCATGAACTCAGGAAGTGGGCCAACCTCACAAGTGGGTAAAATGTAGAAGGCTGTTGGATTTCTCCAAGGTCTACTTAACAAGCTCCAGGTAAGTGCAGGTTTCAGATCCAGCCCAGGTTGCCCTGCTCCAAGAGAAGCTGTGCTCAGGTAAGTGATGTCCAAGTGGGGCAGGTCAGTACCTCACGGGGCAGGTGATGTAAGCAGAGTTCTTTAGAGGTGAAGAAAACAGGAGCAGATTTGGGGGGGTAATTCAAAAACTTTGAATAAAATAGTTCATAGCATTCAATTACTACTTATTCCATTTCACCTTCTTCTATATAATCTGTGACTTTTAAACATTAACATTTTGTTCCTTGAAGCATTCTACCTAAGCCTAGCTTGTATCTTAAAATGATCCTGTCTTAATGTCTTTTCCCTCCTTTTTTAATCAATCAGAAGATTCTCAGAAGGAAAAAACTTAATACATTAATTATTATTCAGAAGTAGAATGCTAGTAATTACCATCTTTAATTCCCTCCTTTCTTCTTCCCTGGGATAAATGAATAAATGGTAAAATTTCAGGTGGTAGGAGAGGTAGGAGTAAAAGGCAATTGTAGGAAGGGGAACTCATTACCAGAATGCAAATTTCAGGTATATATTATCTATTTAATGTTAATCTTATAAGTTAACAAAACCATGATTTATTGAGTACTCTTTATAAAGGATTATTTTAATACATCTCTAGTCTCTGGTCTGTTCATCATATATGGCACTATCATACCCATTTTGCAGATGATGGAGTTCAAATAGTCTACATCACAAGTCCAAAGTGCCATAGATAATAAGCTTAGAGCTGAGATTAAATAAGAGGTCCGTAATTTGCATTCTATCAAAGTGAAAATGTATTTGTAAGATTCTATAAGTTATAGCAAGGGTTGACTTGTACCTGGATATTAAATAATTAGTTGAAACGTCACTAGCAATTTATCACCAGTTATTTGGATGAAAAGTAAGGCTTTATTTCAGACAATTATTCCCATTGCAACAAAAATTTCAATAATTTTGAATGTCTAGGGAATGTCAATACTTTGGGATGAATTTCTTAAATCCATTGATTGAGGTATAAATCTCCCATATTTGTTTCCAAATAAATACTTTTTTTTTTTCAAAATTATCTTTTCCCTTGAGTAGCCCTCCAATGGTAGAAGATTCAGTCTTGGAAAAACTCTAGAAAGAGGTTAACAATGCCAGTTACTCTGCGTCATAAAGTTCTTATGATTTGTTCAGCAAATAGCAGTTTTAATGAGCTCACTTTTCTCAAAGATAAAAGTATGTTAAGGAATCCAAGATGATAAAGTATGCATTGTACAGCACTAATCATAATGGCTTAATTAGGTGTTAATGTGTATTTTACTCTCATTAGAATTTAATGGTAAATGAATATTTAAGTGTTCAGTTAGCGTTTTTTCAACATCATACTACTGGTGAGGAGATAGTCCCTTCAAACTCAGAACTTGGTAAGGGAGTGGGTGTCAGTATAAATTAGACCCAAAAGACAAAATTCCCATTTCTCAAGCCTACATTTCACGCCAGGCTGTAGCAGGTGGTGAAATCAGACAAGGCATGAATAACACAACTTCTATTTATGACCAGTTCTGTAAGTGGAAGGTAGCAGCTGCCATCTGGCATGATTTTGGAGGGTGTTGAAAGGTCACTATGACCACAATATTGAATTAGTGTTCTTTTGTGATATGGAGTCAAGTAATACTTATTGAACTAAAACCATGTGTCAGATTATCTCCCAGGGTATTTTATACATGCTATTTTAAAGAAAAACCAACACAAACCCTGTTTTCTTTTTACTTAGTAGATCAGAAAACTAAGGCTTATAGAGGCAAAGAAGTTATTAAAGGTAACCTAGACAATGTGTAGGCAAGCTAAGATTTCAATACGACCTCTCTAATTTGTAGTGTCATACATGGAATTTCCACTGACATCCTCACTACTCACAGGTCTTCTACAAATAGGATCACTTAAACTAGTTCTTCTTATATTGTCATCTAGAAAGTGGAATGTATCCACTATGTTCCAGCCCTGAAAATCAGTCTGGTAAACCAAGATACCTTATGATTTCTCTAGAGTTCTATGAATAAAACAGCAAAGAGGTGTATTGACAAAGTAGTGCCTCATTGATGATGTGAGACCAAGTTAATGAAAAAAATATTTATAGTATTAAGTATTCCGAACATTTGAAGCCAATAATGTGATACACAGAAGACTTTTAGAAGATATGTGTCTTCATGTATTTGGAAGACATATAGGGAAATTTTATTTGTTTATTTTTTATGTTCCAAGATAACTGAATGGGGCTGAATGGGGCCGTATACTATGAGATGTCTAAAACACATTTCCCTGGGAGAAAGAGGAAGCACCTGTAAATGGAAAGGCTCCACGAATGCTTCCTCGTATAAATTATTGAGTCATGTAATATTTAGTTTCTCCTTTCAACCAAGACAATCTATGATAATGAGAGGTCTGTTACTTTTTTTTTTTTTTTTTTTTTTTTTGGATGTTGAGCATTTAACTCAGGGGCATTCTACCTCAAAGCCACATCCCAACTCTATTTTATTTTTTTAGTTTTAGATAGGGTCTCATTTAGTTGCCAAAGCTAGCCTTGAACCCTAAGATCCTCCTGTCTCAGCCTCCCAAGTACTGGGATTACAGGTATGTGCCACTGTGCCAGGCCTGTTGCATTTTTTAAAATTTTATACTGGGGGATGGAACTCAAAAGATTTATAAAGCTAGTTTAGGTGAACTGGAGTGGCTCAGAAGAAGTGAGACCACTCACTAGAGTGTCTTTGAAAGATAAAAGCTATATACAAAAATGTATAACTCAAGAACCAACTAGGGTTCTTGCTGACCAAAGAATTCCTCACCCTTTGTGTCATGGACTCTGAAATTGCAAAATTAGACACATTCAGTTGGCTCTTAAAACCTAGCTGATAGGAATTTCCATTAAAATGTATGTACCCCACAGGGGAGTGTCACTTTAAGCCTTTGTCAAACTAAGATTTTGGAAAAGTGTGACAGTAGGTCACCATTTAACTCTGGGGGAATATGACAGAAAACTAGTATTGCAACCTATGAGAAAAGGGTCAAAATAGGAGACAGGTCAGAAAAGAGATTAGAAAAATGGAAATAGAAAGTTACAAAGGCAAAACTTCTAGAAGTACTTCAAGGCTTAGAGTTTCTCAATACCTCCTTTATCATGAATGTTTTCAATAACTATCTATGAAACTAGATTACATGCAGACCCATACATACCCTGCATTTTCTCACCAAATAAAATGTTTGCTTATTCAAAATCACACACACACACACACACACACACACACACACACACACACACACATTTCCTAACAAAATTTAAAGTATGATCATTTCTTTAAAAAAAAAAATGAAACATTACTTATCTCCAGAAAAGGGCACAAACAAAAATTACTCAGTTTACTGAATATTCATAAGTGAATAGACTTATATAGTTTCCAGATCAAGGAAGAGAACATTACTCACATTTAGGAAACTACTCTCACCAAGTCACTAACTCCTTCCCCAAAAGTACGATTGTTCTGATTTTAAGAACCATATAGTCTAGCTTATTTTTATTTTTATTTTTAATTTTTTTTTGCTGTACTGGGGATTGAACTCAGGGGCATTCTATCTCTGCGCTATACCCCCAGCCCTATTTTTTATTCTTTATTTTGAAACAGGGTCTCACTAAGTTACAGAGTGCCTCACTAGGTAGCTGAGGCTGGCCTCGAACCCGGATCCACTGGTCTCAGTCTCCCAAATGCTGGGATTACAAACGTGTGCCCACCATGCCCAGCTTAGCTTATTTTTAAACTTAATTAAAAGGCATACTTTGTTTTGAATTTAATTTTTTTACTTAATATGTTTGTAAGATTCATTCATGTTTTAATAGTATCTTGTTCATTTTTATTTCATTCTGCCATTTGAATACTCAATTTATCTACTTTTTCTATAATTTGATGCATTTCCACAGAAAAGTCTTTTCTTTAAAGAAATTGAGAGGATATTTATAAAATTTATATGAAAACTCAAGTGACCAAGAATGGCCATAGCAAATTTTGCAAAGGAACAAAGTTGGAAGACTAATTTCAAGGTTTACCTCAGATAGCAATTGAGGTACTAGTGAAAGTAGTAATTAGTTGTGGAACACAATAAGTTATCAAGAAATAGACCCACACATATCTAGTCAATTAATTTTTATCAAGTGTGTAGATAAATTTAATGAAGAATTATAACAAATGTTCAGTCAAAATGAAAAACCCACACTATAAATAACTTAGGGGAGAAAAAACAAAGAATTTACACCTTCAAGTAGGCGTAGAATTCTCAAGTAAAATACAGAAAGTACAAACCATAGAACACATAACTTGTCCATAATTGAAATTCAAACTATATATCTGGAGGATAGGGAGGGGAATATTTTCAATACCAATATATGACAAAGGACTGATAATCAGAATAAACATGTTAATTTGTAAGATGACATAAAATGGGCATGAATTAAACAGAAACTACACAAAAGAATATATAGAAATGGCAAGTATGTGAAAAAGATGACTGAGAACAAATAGTCTTTAGAACAAATAAAAACCCCAGTGTGACTGTACTACATTATCTATGGGAAAGGCTAAACTTCCAAAGACAGATACTCCAAGTGCAGGAGAAGCTGTGGAGCCATGGTGTATAACAAGAGGTATAAGAAAATGTTCAACTAAATTAGATAATTTTGCTAATGTAGGTTTGCAATATGCAAATAAACACACACACACATTGAGCATTTTTTTAAAATAAATTCACACATGGTAGCAAATGAATCCTTAACAGTTATGAAAAATGCATCAATGGGAGAATTACTTTGACTTATTTTTCACACAATATACATGTGAGAGTAGATGTATTTCTGAACATTCTCATATAAACAAGTACTCCTTGCAATTTGTTTAAAATAAAAAGGTCCTTCTCTCACTTTAATAAAAGTTGATCTATCTTAAAACTAAGAATTTATTTTTATTTATATCTATTTGGATTAGGTATGGCTCTATTTCTATGACCATGCATACCTCTCTATAAGAATGGATAAATATAGTTTTGCAATGTTCACATTTTTCCCACAACAATCACATATTTAATAGCTCAAAATATCTAAAATATAAATATATATATATAACTGATATATTTAGTTGACTAAATCTATTACTTTTACACGATAAAAGTACAAGCCATCATGGAATGCAGGAAAATATTATTTGGTGTAAATATTCACATAATATGTATGCGCCTTTAATTGCCTCTAGGCAATTCCAAATAGACATTGCCAGTCTGTCATCTGTCTTGCTTTCTAATGTGCCTTGGCTTTAGTCACTCTGACGCTGTAATAGCACTCTTTTCAACTCTAAACCAGTTCATCTGTTAAAATCTGAACCTGCTACATTTAAATCCTGATACTTATAAATATCTTAATACTTTTTCTTTTTTAAATTGGATTTATTTTGGACAGAGATAAATCCTTTCTTCCTCAGCATACTGCTGATGCTGAATGTGTTGTCATTCCCATTCTCTATATCTCACTAGACAGGGGACGGTGGTCAAGTCCCTTATTCTCTCTAAGCATTATTTCCACCCTATGCAGAATGGAGATGACCCCTCCTCTTCTAAGTACTAAAAGAGAATTTAATTGATAAGTGCAGGAGCTTGTAAACTAATTTTTATATTAAAGAACTATGAATAGAGAACTAAGAAGGATACACAAGTGGATCATAAAAAGCCATGGTTGAAATTCAGACAAATTACAGAGCAAGATAGTATCTCTTCTTTCTATACAAGTCCATGCAGCACAGTAATCTGAAACATGATCAGTCAAAATTCCTCCATCTACACAAAACAGTTAATATAATTACAGTTATAGAATAATGCCATCTTAATAATTTCCCAATTTATTGCAAATTTGATTTAACTAAACCTCAGGGGAAAAGAGTGCAAGTGGAAAGCAAAAGAAATTTCTCCCAGGAACCCAGTCATTAAAAAAACATTCAGTCACCCATTGTGCTGGCCCACTTCTCATCCTCTCATTTGGCTTTTTGCCCGGGTTTGCACAAATCACTAGTAATGCCCCAAACAACTCATGAATACAGTAAAAAAAAATAACAAATGAAAAAAGGGGAGGGAAAAGGGAAAAATAAACTTGAGGGAAAAATAAACATCAGTTTTTAATTACTTACTGGGGCACTAATGAACACAGTGAATCAAATAAACTGTTTGTTCTCAAAGTGTTGTCATGCAAAACGCAATAATCATGAAAGTTCCCAAAATAACACTTCACAGCAAGCGGCGGGGGGCAGAGGGGGGCGGAATATGCTCTGTAACAGTCCTTGAAAGAAGAAATACATTAGTATTTTGCTTTATTTTTCCTGGTTGCAGGTTCCGCTCTAATCTCCATAGAAATGGAATTCCAATTGTGCCTCAGAGATATCTTACAAGTACATTGTAATCCCAATTTGAGAGAGAAGTTCAAGTTAACTGAAATTTAGTTTACTCTCCTGGGAGCAGTTAGGCTGAACTACGAGGAGGGACCAAATTCAACTGATTAAAAGGGGCCAGGATGAATTCCAAAATAAATGGAAAGAGCTAATATTAGAATGCCATATAAAGACAACTTGTTTGGGGTTTCTCTCCTCTCCCCCCACTCCCAGTCTCTTTCTCCCTCTCTCCCTCCCTCCCTGTTTCTTTCTTACAATTTCAAACCTTAGAAGATTGTTCATTTCTTTTCATTCACAAATATGAAGTGATTGCAAAAATATAAAGGGAGAAAATGTCCCCAAACTACACAAAAGCTCAGGCCTCTTTAAAATCAGTTGAGTAATATTTAACTACAATTCTAACCACAATTCCTGCCCATAAAACTGAAACCTCAGTTTTGACTTTTACTTCAACAAACCTGAGATCCTTCATGATGGCCAGTAATAATTGTTTAAGCTTTGATGACTTAATATTTTTTATTTTATTATTTATTGAAGTGCAACAGGATTTAAAAAGCCCATTTAATTTTATTTGGACACATCATTTGACCTGACAGTTGCCTCTTTCCTATGTTTGAAACATTTACCAGTAAATATTTATTTTTCCTACACAGTTCAGGATATGGGAATATAGTCAAACTGAGTAACCACATTCTTTCAGCAAAACTTTGAGAATATTTTTGTGTACAAGGACTGACTTTTTTTTTTTTTCAGTTCTGGGATTGAACCCAAAGGCATTCATTTTATTTATTTTGAAGTAGGGTCTCACTAAGTTGCAGAGGGCCTCACTAAGTAGCTGAGGCTGGCTGCAAACCTGAGATCCTCTGTTCTCAGCCTCCCAAGTACTGAGATTACAAGTGTGACTTTTAAAACCTGCTTTTGGAGTCAGATGGAATGGGGTTTAAGTTATAGCCCTGCCGCTTTCTCTGGGCAGGTTGTTGGATCTCTGATAGTCCTGCTTCTTCAGCTGTGAAATCATATGGTCGTGAAGATAACATGCTATAATGTTTTGGGAGCTCCTAGAACACAGCTTAGCTATGAAAGACATCTCTTTGAGCAGTCACTCACCACAGCCATTTGTTCTTTGTTGCAACCAGCTTTAAGGCTCAAAATGGGCCTCCCAGTGGCCATTTCTGTACCATCTGATCTTCTCCTGGATGCAGTGAAAGAATTTAAGGCTTTGATCAGGCCAGATTCTCTGCCTCAGAACTTGGAACTGAAAATAGAGAGGGCACAGAGCTTGGGAGCTAATCCATCTGAATCACTTTCCACAATTTCTCTCAGGGAGAAGGAATAGTAATGCTTGCTGCTGAGGTTCCCAGAACTGGCCAAGTCTTTTCCTTTCTGATTTTGTCTCTGACCTTGTGAGAAGCCTTACTTATTCTGCCTCATCGATGTGCACATAGCTAATTTTTTTTGTTGTTGTTGCTATCTGTTTTCCTTAAGTGAGAAAGATTTTCAGGTTCTTACAAATAAGTATTAACTAAATATATATAGAAGAGATCTGTTTAGAAACAGATCCTGAGAGAAATCTGAGCTATTTAAAATTGGTGATACAAGATTATACTCAATATAACTAGAAGAAAGGAACCTAGAAACAGTCCATCACAGTTGTTACCAAATGATGATGCCCTAGGAGAGTTGATCTACAGGAGAGGAAAATGCCATTCTCACAGAATGGGATGGCTGTTCTGATTATAATGTGTATAATGACAACTGAATCAGTGTTATGTTGCTTTCTCTAGCAGTTAGGTTACCATCACTGGAAATGATATACAGAAATTAATTTGTTCTAGTTATTAGATTACTTTAGCTTAATTCATGAACTATCTTTAGTTATAATGCCAATATTGTATTACTGAGTCAAATTGTATTAGAATTTCTAGGAAGACTTCAAAGAATGAAACAACAGCTGTGCTCTCTGTCTCCACCCATAATCTATCTTACACACTTTATCTAGGACAACTCTGTTGAAAGAACTACAAAACTACAAAACCAACTAATGTTATGCCCCACATCTCTTATTAAGAACCTATTTCCAAATTGTTTTTTTTTTCAGAATATGATTAACAGTACCAGAATAATGATCAACGTTGGCACCTCAAAAAAAAAAAATGAAACATTTGCAACTATAATTTACTAAGGAATATCACAAAATCTGATGTGGTATAGGTGGAAGGTATACTGTGTCTTGGGGATTTTGAAAGTTCTCAACCAAAGATGATTGATCATAAGCTGAAAACTACTTACCACATCCTATTTTGAAAGCTAGCTGTATTTGTAACCCCTTTAAAAGTTTGATAATGCAAATACAGACACCATGTTTGATTGTTTGTGGTTGTATTGATCTATCAGACTGTGTTTTCCCAGTACAGAGAAGTCAGAGGGCGAACAAAATTGATGGTGTCTGCCTTATGCTCTCTAATCACACTTGGCTTCAAACCATAGTAGGAAGACAAGTACCCAGATTTTTCAAAAGGCTTTGCCTGGTTCCTCTGGTCATTGTTTGAAAGCTAGGCATGTTAAAAAGGAAAATCTTCAATTGAAATTAAATTGCTAATTTACCCACATGACAAGGTTCAGTTGGTCACAAGCCATAAGATAGACAAATGGACTTGGCACATGTTTTAAATACTGACTCAATCCATCTTCTCTGCAGTAGAGTAGAAAGACAGGTCAGTTCTTTCTGCAAAACAGATACTGCCATACCCAACTCTATCAACCTTCTACAGTCAGCATCCTCTGCCTGGAGGACTCAAATGCCTTCAACCAACCTCTGGCTTCAGCTTTCTTCAGTCTAAATATTTACTAAGGAGAAACCAGAGTGATGGTATAATGACCAAAACCCATTTTGACAGCTATCTGTCCCATTTCAATTCTTTTGTTCCATCTAGAATAAAATAAGATTTCTTTTGAAAATGTTTCATGTGCCCACATATCCACATCTATTTCTCTTTTTACACATGATCATTTTTCCATAATTTTTATTTTCGTGTGTGTGTGTGTGTGTGTGTGTGTGTGTGTGTGTACCTATTTTGAATAGGCAAGGCATAGACTGGAAATCATTCTGAATACATATAACTGGTAAAATATTGTATTCACATGATATAAGGAATTTATGCAGATAAAAATAGTTAAGGTCATGTATATTTGTAGCATTTAGGTTATATTATTCAGTTCATAAAGAATCCTTGATAAGTTCAATGTGTAAAAAAAATTAACAAAGTGTATGGCTTAGAAAGATCTGATGATAGGAAAAATAATGCTTCTTCCCCTAAAAGATGCCCATTTTAATCCTCAGAAACTCTGACTATGTTACCTTATATGGTAAAAGTGACTTTGCAGGTGGGATTAATTTAAATATCTTAAAATGAGAACATTATCTGTATAGATCTAATATAATTGTAGGGTCCTAAAAAGTGAAAGAGGGGGGGAAGAAGTGAGAGGCAGAGGGAGAAGCTACTGAAGAGGAGATTGGACTGATGTAATTGCTGTTGTTTTGGAGAAAGAAAAGAGGACCATGAGTAAACTCATGAGGAAACTGGGAAAGGCAAGGGAGTAGATCAGGCAGCCCTGCTGATAAGTTCATTCCAGCTCAGCAAGACCTATTTCAGATTTATGGCTTCCAGGGCTTTAAGATGAAATGTTCTTGACTTAAGTCATTAACTTCATGGTTATTTGCTATAGCAGTCATAAAAAATGAACCCAGATCTCGTAGGGAGATGAGGACCCTGTGGTTGGCAGTGTTCTCTCTAGTTTCTTCTCAGACATAGCTCTTTCATCTCGTAGACTGTGGATGAAAATAAAATCTTGAATCATATCTAAATACAGGGGCTATGTTACAGGATTCTAAGTCACTAAGAACACAGTCTTTGAAAGCAGACAAATGTGAGTGATGATGAAAGATCCACACATCACGTATGCACTTTGTAAGGTTGGATTCATGCTCCAAAGGTTGAGCCTCTGTGAAATTATTCATTCACAAAACAGCAAAGATAGTCATTGAGCTGCTATGAGAGTTAGCTCAGCTAATGCTTATGAAGATTCTAGCATAATACCTGAGTGTATATGCTTTACATATATTCTCACTTATCAGGTTCCACCATAAAGTTAAATCTGAATATTTATCAGTGTGTGTGTGTGTGTGTGTGTGTGTGTGTGTGTGTGTGTGTGTAGGAACAATCCAGATGATTAAGATATGAGGAATTGATGCAAATATAAAAGCTAGCAGACAGTGGTTGGAGAAAAGACCTGGTATTTGATAATTTAGTAGGAGAAAAGTATTTGTGCAGCCCCACAAACACACACACACACACGCACACACACACACACACACACATACACAAAACACATAAACTCTATATTTGACTGGATTTAGGTTCTAGACATATACTGTCATAGAGATAAAAAACAAAGAAAAAAAACTAACTCATTCCTTTTGCCAGTTTTGTAAGTTCACTTGAACGTGTGAGATGAATATGTATGAGTCAGTCCGAGATTTACTGCAGAAATCTGAATTCTTTCTTAAGGAACTTGGATTTGTTGTTTCTTTTGTTTTATTATGTTCAGCCAACAGAGATTTATTTTCACCACCACCCCTAGTTTTGTAGAATATCTTGGACAACAGTCTAGATTTTTAATTTAAAAAATTTCAAATTGGTGTTCCAGCTCAACAGTTTAGTTTATGACACTGATCCAAAGCCACTGCAGAATACCAGACCTTATTTTGATCCTGTGTTCAACATGTCCCACACCATCTCACAGATTTTTTAAGCAGGGGTACTTTTCAACTTTTTTAGACTTAAATAAAAAGTCTATAATCATCTCTTTGAATGGCCTATAGATCTTAAGGAGGCAAAGCATCTAAAGCTATTTTGTTAATGATTTTAAAATATTTGATTTGTGGGCCATCCTAATGATAACACAAATAAAAGTAAGAACATAAAGGTACTGTCACATGTAAAGGGTTGATAGTGAAATATTTCCTCAAAAGTTATCTGGTTTTTTTCACCCACAAAATCCAATATTCCTATTTTACAAATGAGAAAATTAAAATCTTTGAGTTTTAAAACCAATACCTAATGCTCTAAAACTTTCAAGCGGCAAAGCAAGAACTTCATTCTCACTAACCTCTCTGGTTGATGACTAAATTCTGGCTAGTGTATGTAGAGTCAGGGACCCTCCTTTAAGCTTTTATATTAATTCTTGTTTGGTTGCAAAAACATATTTTTCAAACATCATTTCCCCTAGGGTAACATTTATTCCTCATGAGAAAAATATCGCCATTTTATATGTTGTCAGTATTCACTTATAAATCACAACTTGAGGTTAGAAAAGATATATGTATGATAGCCGAGACTTAGAGAATTATACGAGTAATTATAGGGAAGCTACATAATCTTTTTCACATTTTTTTGTTCCATTTTGTAAAATGAGGGGACTGAGCTAGGTGCTTTAACTCCTTTTATACTCATTTTTAAATCCTTGTAACTTATTGTGGGAATACAATATCTAGGACATCCATTAGTGATAGAGCTAAGGAATATTTGATTTTCTTCTCTGGTTCTTATGTGTCTAGGTAAAGCCTTACATAGACCAAACATCTATTTTTATAAGCATCTTGTTAAGCATTATAATATGAATGCTATGTTGGGACCATTCTTTGATAGATTTCTTTTTTGTAGCTGAAATTAAGGTTTTCAAAAGGCTGTTTTTCAAAAGTAGTTTCTATAAATTATTATTTTTACTAAAAGAGTTATTCAGAGTAGATACAAAAGATATTCTCTACTATTGACATATTACACGAGTTACACAAAACATACTTTATACTCTAAAAATACATAAAGTGATTGTAGAAAATTTATAAAGAATAAATAAAATAACTATGAATAGGAATGACTGATGCCCAGTGGAAATGAGAATCTTTAGTATGCTACCTGTGTTTGAAATATTTAAAAGACATCTGGACTAAGAATGAACATGCCAAAAACATAGTCTGTTTCTTTTGACCAGTTTAGTGACAAAATAGTAAAACAACTTCACATTTAGGGACTTCAAGAATTCATTATTTTTGTTTGACTTTATCAAACCCATTCAACCTGTCTGCCTGTCTACCTGTCTGT
>PVLC010016501.1:0-35339 GCA_004027655.1 Graphiurus murinus | reverse complement strand
CAGAAGAAAGTAAACAATAAAACTAGACTCTGATATGGCAGAAAATTACTAATTACCTGACTAAAACCTTTACAACAATGATTAATGTTGCAAGAGTTATTAAAGACACCAAAATATGCAAGAATGTATAGAAAAGCACAGAGATAAATTTTGGGGGGGTACTGTGGATTGAACTCAGGGGCATACTTCCTCTGAGCTATACCCCTAGTCCTATTTTTTATTCTTTATTTTGAAACAGGCTCTCATGAAGTTGCAGAGGGCCTCACTAAGTAGCTGAGGCTGGTCTCAAACACAGATCCTCCTGTTTCAGCCTCCCAAGTACTGGGATTACAAGCGTGTGCCACCACGCCTGAAAGGAAGATCAATACATGGGACTGCATTAAACTGAAGAGCTTCTGAGCAGCAAACTATCAAGAACCTCAACAGAGAGCCCACAGAGTGGGAGGAAATTTTTGCCAACCATTCCTCTGGTAGAGGACTAATATCTAGAATATATAGAGAACTCAAGAAAATCATCCCTAAAAAAACTAAAAACCCAGTCAAAAAAATGGACAAGCGAACTAAACAGACACTTCACAAAAGAAGAAATACAAATGGCCAATAAATGTATGAAAAGAGTTCAACATCACTAGGAATCAGAGATGCAAATCAAAACTACCCTGAGATTTCACCTAACCCCCCTTAGAATAGAAATCATTAAAAATACAACAAATGCTGTCAGAGATATGGAGAAGTTGGAACTCTAATACATTGTTGGTGGGATTGTAGATTAGTGAAACTACTTTGAAAAACAGTATGAGGAATCCTCAGACAAATGGGAATGAACCTACCATATGATCCAGTAATACCACTTCTGAGTAATCTACCCAAAAAATGGAAACCATACTATCAGACCAATGCATATGTATCTATGTTTATAGCCATACAATTCACAATTGGCAAACTATGGAACCAGCCAAGATGCCCATCAACAGATGAACAGATTACAAAACTATGGAACATGTACTCAACCGAGTTTTACTCCGCCATAAAGAAAAACAAAATCATGTCATTTGCAGGGAAATGGATGGAACTGGAAAACATTATGCTGAGATTAGTCAGTCACAGAAAGTAAAAAATTGGACGATCTCCCTAATATGCAGAAGCTAGGGAGAAAGTGGGTCATAGGAGGGACTCTAGACAAAGAAGGAGCAACCTTAGATGAGCAATGGGGTGGGAATTTGGGAAGAGTTGAATGAGTATGAGTGCTGTGTGCATGTATGCCTCTACCCGCTTGTAACTCGTTAAGATATATGATTAGAATGCACCAATAAAAATTTTTCAAAGTAAATAAATTTTTTAAGAAATAAACATTATAGCCTAGTCCCTAAGACAGAGTATTTGGATGTGGGGCCCAATGGAAAATATTTAGTCAAGTCATGAAGGATCCATCTTCATGAATAAATACTGAGATAAATGTCTGAGATCATCTTCTATAGGTGCAAAAAACTTCAGTAAAGTATCTAAGGCTTAGGATATGGTGCCAAAAATTAATAAATGAGATCTAATTAAAGATCTTCTGCACAAAAAAAGAAATGTTGAACATATTTTTTCATGTAATATTGACCATTTGTATTCTTCTTTTGAGGAGTGTCTAAATGTACTTTGCTTTAAAAAAACCATCTTTTCTTCTAATGAACAGCTGTGAAAAGATCATTAATCAAGAGATAACTAGTTCTCCCAGTTTTGTAGGGAAAATGCTATGTTTTCTCCAAAGTATGTTTTTGCACCTTTGTCAAAAATCAATTAGCTATAAGTGTGTAGATTTTTTTTTCTGTATATTCTATTCTGTTTCATTGGTCTATGTGTCTGTTTTTGTGCCAATACAATGCTATTTTTATTATTATGGCTCTAGATAGACATACAATGTATTCTATTCAGTAGTAAAGAGGAACAAAATTATGTCATTTCCAGGAAAATGGATGGACCTGGAGAACATTATGTGAAGTCAGATTAGCCAGTCACAGAAAATAAAGGGTCATATGTTTGCTTTCATATGCAAAAGTTTGAGAGTAATTGGGGTATAAGAAGAAATTGAGTTAATGGAAGATAAATTTTAGGGGAATGAGGGAGATGGTGATGGGGAGGAGAGAGGAAAAATTAATGAAGGAAACACTTCCACCGACAATACTTACCTATGTGAGACATAGGTATGCTGATTTCCATATCTAATATGGGGAAAGGAGGAATGGAGAGAGTGCCAGGGGAAAGCTCAACAATTCTGTGTGCATGTATGTCATCATTCTTTTGAACTACATTATGGTGTGACACTATCATGTCCAAATAAAAGTATGAACATTTTTAAAAAATGAAAACAATAAATATAAAGGCAAACCCGTGACCCATTTACCAGGAAAATCAAAGAGCTATTGCTACCTGCCAAGCATGAGGATCCATCCACCCATGTTTCTCAAGGATTCCTCTTCCCCATGGAGTAAGAGTTCTCTGTGAAGTGCCTGGGCAATGGCATGCACAGCAGCATAGACCTTGTAACTCTGAGGTGAGGTGTTCATGCCCCAAAAGTTCAGACTTTGACTTCTCAGAGTGGCATTTGGGTCACACTGACTGAAAATCCAGGTAATATCTTGAAAACTAGTTGAGCAATCACATAACAAAGAAGACACATCATGGATAAAGATATGAGGATATTTGCAGGCTGAAAACTTCTCAGAAAATCTTTAAAACTGGGAATTTCACCCATGTGGACAGAAAATGATAATCCTCTACCAAAATATCTGTAATTTGCACTGGATTTAAAGGGTAATGTAATCAAATACAATACTGACATTTGTAAGCTTGAATCTCTGGAGAAAAATGACATTGTCAGATTTGTCCCCCAAATGATACTAATTCTGCAAATGCAATGCAGAGTCCATTGTTGGCGATTTCTTGTGTCATGCCCGTGAGGAACACTTCTTCCCAGATATCATCCGGAATCACAAGACCAGCCCAGACCCAACCAAAAGCAGCAGAAGTTGAATAATCGCCTGATAGCTCTAGAGTCCCTTGGAAAATGGTAAAAAGACAGGAGCACTACTCTACACCTGAGTTTGAGGTCAAATGGACTGTAGCTGTTCTGAATAGAACACAAAGGTACTGTTTACACAAAATTATGATATAAGTTCATGTATAATTTAACTTTTTTCTACCACTTCCACACACTATGGAGGAAATAAAACAATTGAATAAATCACTTTACAAAGAAATACCAATTTGTTGTATACCTATGTTTCTTAAATGCGCATATATTCTTACTTTTTTAAATATACACCCCCCACACACACAAAAAAAAAAGAGACATAAGTCTTTTCACCTGTTCCTCTGAGTTATGGTAACATGAAGCTGCATAGAGTATTTGCCAATCCAGAATCTCCCATATTGAGCTCCACTTTTTCTATATAAGTGTAGTAATTGAATGTTAACACTCTAGATGTTTTTCATTAAGCCACAGGTGTATAATCAAATCAATTGTGATATATATATATATAAAATTTTATTTTTTTATTAATTGATGCATTGTAATCATACATCTTTGTTAGGTACAATCTGATAAAGGCATACATGCACACATTTCTCATTTAACCACTTCCCCAATCCCATCCAACTCCCTCGCCCTCCTCCTTCTCAAGTTCAGTTTAGTGACTGACTTTGATATATTTGTGAAAGTACATCATGTGCCCCCTGGCCCCGGCCCATCACCTACAGTTAAGTCAACTTCTTTGCTTATCGAGGGTTTCTCCTTTTTCATCTGGAGTCCCTGTTATGCCCCATCTTCTCCCTAGCATCCGCATATTAGGGAGAATATATGCTTTTTTACTCTTTGTGGCTGACTAATCTCACTTAACACAATGTTTTCCAGTTCCATCAATTTCCCTGCAAATAACATGATTTTGTTCTTCTTTTATGGCTGAGTAAAATTCCGTTGTGTATATATCCCATAGTTTTGTAATCCATTCATCTGTGGATGGACATCTTGGCTGTTTCCGTAGTTTGGCAATTGTCAATTGTGCGGCTATAAACATAGATACACATGTGTCGGTCTGATAGTTTGTTATTGCTGGATCATATGGTAGGATCATTCCCATTCGTCTGAGGATCCTCTATACTGTTTTCCAAAGTGGTTACACTAATTTGCAATCCCACCAACAAAGTTTTAGGGTTCCCACTTCTTCAAGCCCTCACCAGCATTTATTGTTGTTCATGTTTTTTATGATTGTCATGCTGATTGGAGTTAAGTGAAATCTCAAGGTAGTTTTGATTTGCATCTCTCTGATTGCTAATGATGTTGAACATTTCCTCATACATTTATTGGCCATTTGTATTTCTTCTTTTGTGAAATGTCTATTTAGAACTTTTGCCCATTTTTTGGTTGGGTTTGTTTTCTTAGCTGTGAGTTTCTTGAGTTCTCTATATATCCTAGATATTAGTCCTCTATCAGAAGAATAGCTGGCAAAAATCTTCTCCCACTCTGTGGGCTCTCTGTTGAGGTTCTTGATAAGGTCCCTTTGCTGCACAGAAGCTCTTCAGTTTAATGCAATCCCATCTATTGATCTTCCTTTGAGTTGCTTGTGCTTTGGGGGTCTTGTGAGAATGTTTTTACCTGTGCCTATGTGTTGAAGTGTTGGGCCTATGCCCTCTTCAAGTAGTTGCAAGGTCTCTAGCCTGACTTCCAGGTCTTTGATCCACCTTGAGTTGACTCTTGTAGGGGGTGAGAAAGTGGGGTTTATTTCCATTTTCCTGCATATGGCTAACCAGTTTTGTCAACACCATTTGTTAAAGAGGCTATCTTTTTTCCAGTGTATATTTTTGGCTCCTTTGTCAGAAATCAATTAACTGTAAGCACGAGTCTTTTTCTGAATCTTCTATTCTGCTCCACTGGTCAGTGTGTCTATTTTTGTGCCAATATCATGCTGTTTTTATTATTGTGGCTTTGTAGTCGAGTTTGAAGTCAGGTATTGTGATACCTCCTGCATGGTTCTTGTTGTTAAGAACTACTTTGGCTATTCTGGGCTTTTTGTTGTTCCAAATGAATTTAAGGACTGATTTTTCTATGCTGTGAGGAGTGACCTTGGTAATTTCATGGGTATTGCATTGAATTTGTAGATTACTTTTGGGAGGATGGCCATTTTGATGATATTTATTCTGCCTATCCAAGAGCATGGTAGATTTTCTCATCTTCTAAGGTCATCATCAATTTCTTTTTTCAACTTTTTATAGTTTTCCTTATAGAGATCTTTTACCTCTTTGGTTAGGTTTATCCCTAGGTTTTTTTTTTTTTTTTTTTGGGGGGGGTGCTATTGTGAGTGGAATTGTTTTCTGGATTTCTTCTTCAGTGGATTTATGGTTGGCATACAGGAAAGCTTCTGATTTTTTAAGATTGATTTTGTATCCAGACACTTTGCTGAATTTTGTTGATCAGTTCTATAAGTTTTTTGGCTGACTTTGTCGGGTCTTCTAAATATAGTATCATGTCATCTGCAAAGAGGGATAGTTTTAGTTCTTCTTTCCCTATTTTTACCCCTTTGATTTCCTTCTCTTGCCTTATTGCTCTGGCTAGAGTCTCAAGTACTATATTGAACAGAAGGGGTGGGGGATAATGGACATCCTTGTTTTGTTCCTGTCTTTAGTGGGAATTCTTGCAGTTTTTCTCCATTTAATATTATGTTGGCTGTGGGCCTATTGTATATTGCCTCTATGATGTTGAGGTATATTCCTTCTATTCCGATTCTCTGCAGTACTTTTAGCATGAATGGGTGTTGGATCTTGGTTTTTATTCTTTATTTTGAAGCAGGGTCTCACTAAGTTGCGGAGTGCCTCACTAGGTAACTGAGGCTGGCCAGGAACCCAGATACACCATTCTCAGCCTCCCAAATGCTGGGATTACAAGCGTGCGCCACCAAGCCCGGCTTGTAGCATTTTATCCAGTATGAATTCTCTGATGTTTTCTAAGGTTTGGACAACAGGAAAAGGCTTTGCCACATTCTTCACATTTGTAGGGTTTCTCTCCAGTATGAATTCTTTGATGTACTGTAAGTAGAAAACCCTGGGTAAAGGCTTTGCCACATTCTTTACATTTGTAGGGTTTCTCTCCAGTATGAATTCTCTGATGTACTGTAAGTTGAGAACGTTGGGTAAAGTCTTTGCCACATTCTTTACATTTGTAGGGTTTCTCTCCAGTATGAATTCTCTGATGTATTGTAAGCTGACTACCCCGAGTAAAGGCTTTGCCACATTCTTTACATTTGTAGGGTTTCTCTCCAGTATGAATTCTCTGATGAATTGTAAGCTGAGAACCCTGGGTAAAGGCTTTACCACATTCTTTACATTTGTAGGGCTTCTCTCCAGTATGAATTCTTTGATGTTGAATAAGGTTTGAATGTTGACAAAAGCTTTTGTTACATTCTTTACATTTGTAGGGGTTCTCTCCAGTATGAACTCTTTGGTGTTGAATAAGGTCTGAGTGTTGACAAAAGCTTTTGTCACATTCTTTACATTTGTAGAATTTCTCTATAGTATGAATTTTCTGATGTGTTCTGTGGGTTGAAGCCTGGGTAAAGGCTTTCCCGCATTCTTTACATTTGTAGGGTTTCTCTCCAGTATGAATTCTTTGATGTACTATAAGATGAGAACCCCAGGTAAACGCTTTGCCACATTCTTTACATTTGTAGGGTTTCTCTCTTGTATGAACTCTTTGAAGTTGAGTAAGATCTGAGTGTTGACAAAAGCTTTTGTTACATTCTTTAAGTTTGTAGGGTTTCTCTCCAGTATGAATTTTCTGATGTATTCTACAGTTTGAAGCCTGGGTAAAGGCTTTCCCACATTCTTTACATTTGTAGGGTTTCTCTCCAGTATGAATTCTCTGATGTATTATGAGGTTTGAACAAAAGGAAAAGGCTTTCCCACATTCTTTACATTTGTAGGGTTTCTCTCCAGTATGAATTCTCTGATGTACTGTAAGGTGAGAATCCCGGGTAAAGACTTTGCCACATTCTGTACATTTGTAGGGTTTCTCTCCAGTATGAATTCTCTGATGTCTTCTACAGTGTGAAGCCCGGGTAAAGGCTTTCCCACATTCTTTGCATTTGTAGGGTTTCTCTCCAGTATAAATTCTCTGGTGCTTTGAAAGTGTTGAGCAAACTGTAGGAAATGAGGAAAATGAGAATATCAATATAGAGATAAAAACTTTGAATAGAAGTAAAAATTGTGTAGGTGAAAAAATTAGTTAAGAAAGAATTATTAAGCCAGAATTCCTAGAGCATAATCCCAATACCTCCGGGAGGCTGAGACAGGAAGATCGCAGGTTTAGAGCCAGCCTCATCAACTTAGTGAGGCTGTCAGCAACTTAGTGAGACCCTGTTTCCAAAAAATAAAACAGGACTGGGAGTATAGCATGGAGGTAGAAGGCCCCTGGATTCCAACCTCGGGACCATAAAAGAAGAAAGGAAAGGAAAAGGAAGAAAAAGGACGACACCAAAATTTAACAAGCTTAATTATATTCAACTAGTATAAACTTACACACACAAAAAAAGCTAAAATCACATTATAGGCTAAGTTTATAAATCATACAGAGACTCTTGGAAAAAGCAAGATAAAAGAGACGTGCCCAAAGGTGTGATAGGTGCACACATGTAATCCTACGACTCGGGAGATGAGATAGAAAGATCACAAGGTTGAGGACAGTCTCAGCAATGTAGTAAGACTCTTAACGTAGGAAGGCCCTGATCCAAATTTAAAAATAAAAAGGGCTGGAGGTGTAGCTCAGATGTAGAATGTCCTGGGATCAGCTCCTAGCACCTCACATAAACAAAAATGATGTGTCTTTTATAAGGCCATCATCAACCAATTTCTAAGCAGAAATCTTGCAATTCAGAAAGGAGTTATCATTACAGAAAACAAGAAGAACCTACCAAGGTGGGCATGATGTCGCATGCCTGTAATCCCAGTACTTCCCAGTACTTGGGAGGGTGAGAAAGAAGGATTACAGATTCAAGGGCAGCTTCAGCAAATTAATGAGACCATTTTTCAAAACAAAAAATAAAATAGGGCTGGGGTTGAAACTCAGAGGCAGAATGACCCAGTACCACAAACTAAGACATACAACACACAACATCCACATACAAACACACAAAAACCCACCTTCCAAGAATACTGTCAAGCAATCAAGTAAGCCTGTTCTTAAGAAACACAAACATATGCAAATGCTCAAAAAGTTAAACACCACCTGATCTACAATACCAGAAATGTTAAAAGTAGTCCATTCCCTTAATAAAAAAAAAACATGCTATACAGCAACACAAATCATGAATATTAAAGTACTCTGAGAAAAGTAAAAAAAGTAATTACATGCATAAAAATATAGGAAACTGTGCCACTATAATCATGGTAGATTGATTATGTTATGGGCTAACCTGAGGCCTTAGCCTTAGCATAAGTAATGCCAGGTTGCTACCCTAGGTGACCCAGCTAGTCACACTTAACTGCTTGTTTGGCTTCTATAATTTCTGTTTGATTCGCACCTGCAGGAACAGCCCGTTAAGAACTTTCCATCCTTGTCATACCTGGAATGTATATAATAGAAGGATCCACCTTTGTCACAACAAGGATATGTGTATAACAGAAGGGGCTGACATAGTTTGTTGAGCTCATGCACAATACTAATTTGTGGCATTTGAACGTTATGCTTGGCTACCACCCCTGCTGTGTCACCCTGCTGTGAGAATCTAAACTTTTCACCCTGAGTTTACGGTTTGTCTATACAAAAGTAGCCCAACATGGCCATTTGGCACTGCACTCGGGTTCAGTGCCCAGTGCAGTACCAGGTGGTTAATAAAGACTTTCTTTGGGCTGTACTTGAGTCTGAGTGGTCTTCTCGAGCAGTCCTACCTCATAACAATTAAACACTTAATTCTGCTATAGAATTGAAATGAGAGCATAAAAATCATTACAAAAGTATGTTAATATATATACAACATGAAAATAGTTGTGACAGCAACAAAATAAAATTAAGAGATATAAAAGAAGACTTCCTATACAGAATTGAAGGGGTGTGTGTGTGTGTGTGTGTGTGTGTTAATGGGGATTGAGCCTAGGGGCATTCTACCACTGAGAGTCACGCCAGGACAAACTATTCATCACTTAAAAACTACACTCTGGAACATAGTTTCTTTAAAGTTGTTACTAACATTAAAAAAGTCTATTCTACCCAAAATGGCTTGGAAGTTCTGGGCAATTTTTATCAAAAATTCCAAAATCAGCTGGGCGTGGCGGTGCATGTTTGTAATCCAAGTAATTGGGAGGCTGAGAAAGGATGATTACAGGTTCGCAGTCAGTCTCAGCTACTCAGTGAGGCCCTCCACAACTTAGTCAGACCCTCCCTGTTTCAAAAAAAAGAATAAAAAATAGGGGTAGGGATGTAGCTCGGAGGTAGAATGCCCCTGGTTCAACCCTGAATACCATGAAAACAAAAATTTCTTTAAAAAAATTCCAAAATCAACTTTTTGAAGAAATAAAAAAGCAACCTTAAAAATCATGTGTAATCTCAAGGATCTTTGAAAAGCTCAGAAATGTTCAAGAAAGTAACAGTATACTTTAGAAATCACCGTAAATTCTGTTGTATGGTATTGACCACAATTAAAATTTTATTTTTTTATTTTTTATTTTTTTTGCAGTACTGGGGATTGAACTCAGGGGCATTCTACCTCTGAGCTATACCCCCAGCCCTATTTTGTATTCTTTATTTTGAAACCGAGTCTAAGTTGTGAAATGCCTCACTAGGTAGCTGAGGCTGGCCTCGAACCCGGATCCTCCGGTCTCAGCCTCCCGAATGCTGGGATTACAAGCGTGCGCCACCACACCCGGCTGCCCACAATTAAAAATTTAAAAGATAGAGTACTTCAAAGAGATCCAGCATTATACAAATATAAATTTTCAAAACTTTATATCACAGAAGTGTTTCTCTTGGAAAAGAAAACAATATGATTCATAACTAGATAGTAAAATTAGAATACCATCCATGCATACTCACCTAGATGGTATAAAATTGCCATTGAACATCAACATCAAAAAATACACGTCATGTATAAAAAAATGGTACTGATACAAATGTAAGCATGCATAATTTTACTGGCAATGCTCATACGGTTCATATGTATTTCATTTATACCTTACATTGTCCTAAAGTGTACGGTACTAAAAACTGAATCCAATTATAATATGTAAGTCAAAAACTAAAAACCTTCGTGTGTGTGTGTGTGTGTATGTGTGAGTGCATGTGCACACTGAAAATGACTTTTGCAAAATTTTTTTTTTTTTTTTTTTTTTTTGCGGTACTGGAGATTGAACTCGGGCATTCTACCTCCGAGCTATACCCTCAGCCCTGTTTTTTATTCTTTATTTTGAAACAGGGTCTCACTAAGTTGGAGAAGCTTCACAAAATAGCCGAGGCTGGTGGTGAACCTGCAATCCTCTTTTCTCAGCCTCCCAAGAACTAGGATTATAACTATGTGTCACAATGCCCAGCTCCTAAAACCATTATTAATTGATGTGAGGGAAACTACTTTAAAAAGGGATACGGAAAACTGAATAGCAAAACAAGAGAAATAGAATCTTTAAGCCACAAAATGCTGAATAAATGTAACATACTTTAAAAAATTCATTCAGCTGGGCGTGGTGGCGCATGCTTGTAATCCCAGCATTCGGGAGGCTGAGACCAGAGGATCCGGGTTCACGGCCAGCCTCAGCTACCTAGTGAGGCACTCTGCAACTTAGTGAGACTCGGTTTCAAAATAAAGAATAAAAAATAGGGCTGGGGGTATAGCTCGGAGGTAGAACGCCCCTGAGTTCAATCCCCAGTACCGCAAAAAAAAAAAAAAAAAAAATTAAAAAAAAAATTCATTCTACATAACTAAAGTTTTCAGCTATAACTATTTACCCATTAAGAGTAGCATATTAAACCACTGACATCTACGAATGGCAGAAAGAAACCATAGAAAATCCATTATAACCATTCATAAGGAGTTCTGATGAGAACACTTTAATCAATAAATAAATATGGAATTTTCTGCTTGATGCTATTCACACAGTACAGTGGCTCAGCGTGGAGGTATTTAGAAGCGTGCACAGCTACTCTGAGGCCCTTAGAGCAGTGGAAAAGCACTTAGATCACACAGACCCTCCCAGGTGAAAGGGGACCCGACTTCCTTATGAATGTGCCGGCTGGGAGGTCATGGAGGGCGGGAGGAGCCTCAGAGGATTGTAAGGCATGATAATCACAGGGCAGATGTCCTGCGATGGCAAGAGAAATAAACCCAGGCTTGGGAAAATAATGTTCACTGGAACAGATCTTCAGGGTGTATGTTTTAAAGGCAGGCTACCTCTGTGACCTTTGGCTTCTCACCTGTGTCCTTCCTACCTGAGTGTGTGGCTACAGTCTCTTGTCTCTTCACATTCCAGTGTGCTTTCCTTTGCTCCAGAAAGGTGACTAGGTGTGGCTTAGAGACAGCAAGACCTGTTTATTGAAAAATAAAGCATATTTGCATGGGAATCTCCCATCAAACATTCACATTTCTCCCCTCCACACAATGTTACCTCCATCTTTTAAAAAAAATTTTTTTTTTAAATAATGGAAGATTCTGGAAAACTGCTTTCTTGAATGTTGTATTTTGACCTATTAGAATTTGCAGAAGTCATTTTCAATTTGCATACATACAACTACCCCCAATTAAAGCTAAAAGAGAGAAACTGAAATCTAAGCTGTAGAGCACAATATGCCACTGCTTTCCAAAAATTACCAATAATCTAGAGTGAAAGATGTATATTGCATCAAGAAAGTAGGAGATTAGAGCCAAAAGAGGATTGCAAGATATCGTTATTGTTGTTGTTTACACCAAGAAACCACCAAACATTTGCTGGAAAACTGGAATGGAAGCAGGGTGTGGTGGCACTCACCTGTAATCCCAGCACTTGGGAGCCTGAGACAAGAGGATTGCGGGTTTGAGGACAGCTTCAATAAGTAGTGAGACTCTCATCAACCTAATGAGACCCTGTTTCAAAAGAAAAGTAAAATGGCCTGAGGGTATAGCTTGGAGGTAAAATGCCTAAGTTCAATCCCCAGTACCAAAAACACAATCAAACAAAAAACAAAACAAAATAAAATTCTGGAATGTGAAATTCATTCACACAAAACAGAAACTTCCAAGATATATTCTACAAAAGAAGGAAATCAAATGCTGATAGTAAGCTAGGTGTGGTAGCATCTCAAATCCCTGCTCTTGGGAGGCTGAGACAGGAGGATTACAGGTTCAAGATCAGCCTCACCAACTTGGTGAGGCCCTCAGCAACTTAGTGAGATGCTGTTACAAAATATGAAATAAAATAGGGCTAAGTATGTAACTCAGAGGAAGAATGACCCTGGGTTCAAACTCCAGTAATACACACACGCATACACACACACACACACACACACACACACGCACGCACTCTGTTGATAGTGAATTAGAAATTTTGTTGTAGACAAGATGTCCTTACCCAGGAAGTTCAGGTTCCTGTAGTTCTCTACCATCACATCCCGATACAAATTCCACTGAGAAGGGTTTAGGAATTCCCACTCCTCTGGAGAGAAAACAACGGCTACATCCCTGAATGTCAACGATTCCTGAAATAAAAATGAACCCAAATAAAAGCATCTTGAACATGTGATCACTGACAATCTTTAATTGACCCACAATGAAGTGAGTTAATTATCAAGTAACATATATTTAACACAGCAATATTTGATAATGCATCATCTAACTCTGAATGTAAAACGTAACACCCACAAAATCAGTTTTAATACTGCACGTTTGTGAAATATAAAATGTACAATCAAATCCTCACAACAGAAGCATGCATTTGAGAGCTACATTTTCATTATACAAGATAAAGTATATATACTTCTTAGTTGAGAAAGTGAAGGTTAATTCTCAAATTTTAATAAGTACAGCCATGAACGGGAAGTCATGTAGGGATGGGGATTCTGATTCAGCAGTTCTTGGGTAGGCTCTCTAAACAAATATCAAGCTAGCTCTAGTGACGTCAATAGCAGTGGTCACTTGTAGCGGATGATGTTGATGTTGATTGATTAGAAATCTCTCACATGAATGATGACAAGGGAGCTGAGAAGGCCAGGGAGGTCAAAGACAGAGATCTCTCCTACCTCTCTTTCCACCATTGTCTAACTTTTATGGAGGATTTTAACCAAAACGTTGTAAGAATAACTAATCACAGGAGACAGCAAAGCAGTCACTGGGTGAGTCAAGAAAGAACATCAAGGTAGTCACAAATGAATCAAGGAACGAAAGGTAAGTAAGAAAGTTGTCAAGTCCTTGCTTATCAGTCTCATTTAGTCTGTGTGCAGAAATATTCCCTTGGGCAGTTTGTGTCCCTCCCAAGCCGGACTGAAGTGACCTCAAAGCTGATGACTAACAAGGCTCCCAACATTTTCTTCTTTTTGATCTTTGAGACAAGGTCAGTAGTACTTGTTAGCCTGGGAGAACTGTTGCTTGTTTTCCAGGCTGCCACAAGATATAATCTAAACATGTATCAAATCTCACAATAATAGGTGTGACAATTTTGAATACATTAATGGTGATTGCCACTTTTTTTTTCATATTAACAATGCAAAGTCAAATTGGGTAGGCACATAAGTGTTGAAATTAAGATGGCCATAAACCCCACTAATAAAGTCTTAAAACATTTATGACATAAAACTTAGAGTCCAGTTTTGTGGCCTGAGATGTGATGCTCTTCAGCCTGCACTTGTTGAGGTCTTAGCCCTGCTGGTCCGGAGAGACCCCGCCTCTAGATGGCGCCTGGCAGAGTGCCAGAAGTGGCTGCAGGTGGTAACATCCTAGGGCTGCCCCGCGCTAGAGCGCATGCGCCAGCACGCCCGGCTCATGGCCGGCCCAGGTGAGGGCTGTATGCAGGCACCTCGTGGCTCAAGCCCTGTGTGGCTTTAAGAGGCTCCACCTCCCTCGCGGTGGTGGGTTGTTGGTTGTTGATGGGGGAATGGTTGGTTGCTGGAGAGAGAGGTTGTTGGGGGTTTGTTGGAGAGGTACTATTGCGAGGAACGGCTACGGAGAACGAGAGTGGTGGGAGAGAGACGATTGTGGCTAGAGAGACGGTTACTGTCAGGGTTAAGAGAACAATTACTGTTACTGTTACTGCTTGGGTAACATCCTCGGTCCCAGAGAGAGAGAGAGAGAGGTATAATAAAGAGAAGCTTGAACCAGCAACATTTGGTTATCGTCTCCATTGGAGCCTCACAGTTGAAGGTCCAGCGTGGGGGACGATAGCACTGTCTTGTCAGTTTCTGGATATGACTGGAGCAGGACAAGTCATTCCCTTCAGGATCAGCTTGCTTGACTTTTCAGATTTCTCATGAGCAGTGTAGCGGGTTGTCTCTGGGGCTGTTGGCTCTGGACCTGCTGGCTTTCGGCAGCTGTGATGAACCTGAATAGCTAAGCTGACTGGTGTTTTGTCTAATACTCATTTATACCTTTTTAACATTTGGGAAGCAAAATATAGCATTACAATTACACAAGAATTAACTATTTATTTATTTATTTATTTATTTATTTATTTATTTATTTATTTATTTTTGCGGTACTGGGGATTGAACTCAGGGGCGTTCTACCTCTGAGCTATACCCCCAGCCCTATTTTTTATTCTTTATTTTGAAACAAGGTCTCACTAAATTGAGGAATGCCTCACTAGGTAGCTGAGGCTGGCCAAGAACCCGGATCCTCCGGTCTCAGCCTCCCGAATGCTGGGATTACAAGCATGCGCCACCACGCCCGGCAAGAATTAACTCTAACTTTAGAAGTGAAACTTAGACTCTAGGGCTAAAGATAACCATAGAACAGAGACAGTAAAAATCACAGAAAGTTATCTTAATAGAACCTCACTGTAAACCTATCTTTATCACACATGCAATATTCTTTTCCTAAGCTTTATCCTACACATTTTTTGATGTCCTTAACTTTACCATACAAGATACTCTATTTTTTTTTTTTTTTTTTTTTTTTTGCGGTACTAGGGATTGAACTCAGGGGCATTCTACCTCCGAACAATACCCCCAGCCCTATTTTTTATTCTTTATTTTGAAACCGAGTCTCACTAAGTTGCGGAGTGCCTCACTAGGTAGTTGAGGCTGGCTGTGAACCCGGATCCTCCAGTCTCAGCCTCCCGAACGCTGGGGATTACAAGCGTGCGCCACCACGCCTGGCTGTCCTCATTCTTTTTGAGACATTCAAGTTGAAAACTTTTTAGCAATTGCCTTTTAAGTTGTTGAAAGGCCTGTTATTCTTTTTTCCCACAGAAAGGGGTTTTACTACAACAGCAAAGTTTGGAATCCAAATGTGACAGAACCCTACCACTCTCAGAAATTTCTGGAAGGCTTTATGGTTGGCAGAAATAGCTTGGACTGTCTTTTTTTTTTTTTTTTTTTTTTTTTCTGCTCGCATTAGTCTCTTTTATTTTTGGATGATGAATCCTAGACACTTTACTTCACTTCCTCAGTACTTGGGAGGCTGAGGTAGCACGTTCAAGCCCAGTATGTGGTAACTTAGAAAGACCCTCTTTCAGAATAAAAAATAAAAGTGGTTAAGGGTGTAGCTTAGTAGTAGAATGCCTCTGGGGAAGATCCCCAGTACCATAAAAATAAATAAATATATAAAAATGTTGAAAGACACCAATTTACAGACTCAAGCTCAATTATCCTAATCGAGAAAGAAAACTAAGCAAATCACAAACTAATGAAATACAGAGATAAAGAGAATACCTTGAAAGCAACCAAATAAAAGCAGAAAATGGTACACTGGGATACAGGATTATATGAACAATGACTGGTGTTTTCTTACTAAAAAGGAAATGTCTTGAAAGTAAATAGCCTTCCTTCACAGTTCAATATTGAGTCTGTCCTTTCAGTGGTATGTATCTTAATATCAGATGAAATAAACTTTGTTCATGTTCAGCACGGATTACCAGGGATTGGGAGCTCTTTTATAATAAATGAATCATATGTAAGAATGATACAATACTTATGAATGTGCCTAAAACCAAAGCCTCCAAGGACATGACACAAAAACCAAAGCACTAAACAGATAACTTAAAAAAAAAAATCCACATTATAGTTGGTTAATTAATACTCCCTCTTAGTAATTAATGAAACAACAGAAGACCACCAGTATGGACATACAGATAAATGGTACAATCTTGATGCATATGATGGATACACCAAGTTGTGGGACTTTCACTGAGACAGAACGTATGCTGAGTGATGACGTATGTCTCAAGACTGAAACCTTAGATCATGTTCTCTGACCCATAGTGGAAATAAATTAGAAACCAGTAAGAAAATAATCTTAAAGAGCCCCAAATATTTGAGATTAAATACAACAAGCTTCCCTAATCCACCATTTTGCTTTACTCAAGTCTCAGTTCCTGTCTCCAACTGTGATGGCTCATTGGTCTGGAATCACCCACTGGAGATGACGCACTGGCGTATCATCAGTCGGCTGAGAGTGGCCTAACTCTGGGTCACGTTGCCAAGCCATTCACCGTATTCACCTCATTACACAGGCATTATACTATCTCACACCATTACAGTGCATTAAGATACTTTGAGACAGAGAGACTACATTCACACAACTGTTGTTAAATATAACTGATTGCTTACCATGAATAATTTACAAATTTAACTATGTCATTTACAAATTTAACTATATGTAAGGAAAAGTAGCTTAAATAGGGTTCAATACTATTTCTGGTTTCAGGTATATGCTGGGAGTTTTGGAACATATCTCACATGAAGAATACTGGGCTACTACAATACATTTCTAAATGTGTGAGTAAAAGAAAAAAAATCACAGCCAGGTGTGGCACATGCTTCTAATCCCAGTACTTGGAAGGCTGAGACAGGAGGATGGCAGGTTTGCCGCCAGCCTCAGCAACTTGTGACATTCTCTGCAACTTAGTGAGATCCTATTTCAAAATAAAGAATAAAAACTTGAGCTGGGCGTGAAGCTCAGAGGTAGAATACCTCTGGGTTCAATCCTCAGTACCACAAAAAAAGAAAAAAATCACAAGGAAAAATAGACTATGTTAATAAGCAAAATGAATAACATTTCTGGTATATAAAAATTGCTATAAATTCTCTTGTATTCTTGCCTACAAACTGGAAACTATCTCCTTTTTAATGTTGGCTAGCCTTAGCAACCGTTCAGCTAATACAACTTGACATATTCAGATCACTAATAAAGTCCGTAGAGACAAAAATCAGAACTTAATTGGAAACATGGAGTATTGTAATTTTGATTGAGTATTAATTTCTAAATGAATAATAAAAATCATTGCAGATTTTATATTGTCATATCAAGCTATAATTATCAGCTTAAAATTTTCAGTTGAGAAAAATGTTAGGAGTCAAGCCTTGTGGCCCAAGCCTGTGATCCCAAGCACATGGGAGGCTAAGAGAGAAGGACTGTGGTTTCCAGGATAGCCTTAGGATCTTAGTTCTAAGACCTCAGCAGCCCAGCAAGACCCTGTTTCAAAACAAAAAATAAAAAGGACTAGGGGTGTAGCTTGAAGGTAGACTGTCCCTGGGTTTAACCCGAGTCACACATACACATACACATACACACACACACACACACACACACACACACACACACACAAATAAAAATATATATATTATACAAAATATATATATACATATACATGCAAAAGTATATATTATAAAAGGATATAAAATATATATACATACACATGCAAATATATATATATATATATACACACACACATATATATATTTTAGGGAGAAACTTCATCATAATGTAGTTGACAATAATTTGTTTGATATGACATCAAAAGTGTATGTAATAAAGGATACATCAGATAAGGTTCTCTATACAAAATTAAAATATTTTGCCAGGCATGGTGGTGCCTGCTTGTAATCTCAGTTCATGGGAGGCTGAGACAGAAGGATTGCAGGTTCACGGCCAGCCTTAGCAACTTAGTGAGGCCCTCTGCAACTCAGTGAGACCCTATTTCAAAATAAAGAATAAAAAATAGGAAATAGGACTGAGGGGTTAGCTCAGAAGTAGATTGCTCCTGGGTTCAATCCCCAGTACCGAAAAAAAAAAAAAGAAAATTGTGTCTCCAAGAACACGTCAATTGAGTGAAAAGGCAACCCCGCAGACTAAGAGAAAATACTCGCAAGTCATATCTTATAAGAGGTTATGATCTAGAACACATTATTTAAAAACCATTTGAAACTAAGAAATTAAACAAGAAAAGAATTTTTAAATGAACAGATTAAATCAACATTTCTCCAGAGAAGATATACAAATTGATGTAGATACATGAAAAGATGTTCAATGTTACTAGTCACTGGAAAATGGAAATTACCACCACAATGAAGCACAGCTTTGCCAATGTTCCAATGGCCATTAGGAGAAAAGGGAGTAAGCATTGAAAATGAGGTGGAGACGTGCAGCTAGTGGAGGATGCAAGGAGATTCCTGAAAACACTGAGCAGAGAGTTATCAAGGGTCTAGCAATTCCACTTCTAAGCACATCTCCAAGTAGCACAGCTGGAGCTAGCAGAGACTTCTGCACACAGCCACAGTGTTCTTCATAATGGCGAAAAGTAGGAAGCAACACAAGCTTCCACCAATAATGAACCCGGATCCTGAGTGTGGTGGATATATACACTGGAATTTGATTAAGCTTTCAAAAAGTATGAGTCCACTTCTTTTTCCATAAAAGTGAACCCAGGGGAACTCTACCTCTGAGCTATACCCCAGCCCGATTCTATTTTCAAACAGGGTCTAAGTTGCTGAGGCTGCCTGCCAACCTGCAATCCTCCTGTCTCACGCCCCCAAGTTCTGGGATTACAAGCATGTGCCACCTTGCCTGGCTCGTGAGTCCACTTACGTTCCTGAAGCAGACAAAAGCAGAGATGGAACCTAAAATAGTGATTTCCACAGCACGAGGTAGAGAGGAATAAGAACTAACTGTTGATGAATACAAGTGTCATTTGGGGAAGATAAAAAATTGCTATGGATGGACAACGGTGATACTTGCAAATTAATGTGAATATACTTTGTGCCCTGGAACCCTACAACCATGAATGGTTAAAACTTCAAATTTTGGCTGGGTATATTTCATCACAATAACATTTTGTCTCTGACCAACTATTAAGTACAGTAATACAGTACACAATATTAAATATGATTTATTCACAAAGCTACTTTTCTCTGAGAATTTGTAAGTGACTAGCTAAAAAATCGATTTAAATACAATCGTAAAGACTTTGAAAAGAAGACTGTGGGTGTTAGCTCAGTGTTTGTTGAACAAGTACAAAGCCCTCAATTCCTAGCACTAGGGGAAAAAGTTTGAAGATATGTCCATAGTTTTAGAGTTACAAAAAATGCTTTTGCATTAATATGAAATACAGATAGAATCACTGGCATAAATATATATCCCATGTGAAAGGCATGTAACAGGGGCCTGCTTCTGACATTGGAGGCAACAGATGACCTGTTTCAAAGCTGACATTTTTTCCTCCCACCTGCCTGCTTCTCCCCTTCTTAACAAATAACATACTCCTAACAGTTTACTGATCAAAGGGGTGAAGACCTGGCACCTGTAAGCCTGAGAAAAAACTGACTCAAGGACGACTTCGACATGAATTGTGTCTCTTCTGACAAGACCATGTGACCCGGAAGAGCTAGCCATTAAAAGGGACTTGAATCCTTGGCTTAAGGAGAATCCAGGGCTTGTTCCTGAATGTTTACATCCATTGGTTTCTCTGATTTGTTGGCAAATACATACATTTTGTTTTCCTTCATCCCTAAGTTTTGTACCAGTTATGTAACTCAGCTAATTGAGGCAGTAGAGGGATTCAGTTACAGGAACATGCCAATAAAATCTGTGCTGTTTTTGTCCATTGCATAGATTATACTGACTCTTGTTTAAATATATCCCACTACATTCTGAATCCTTCCTCCCCTGACTCCTAAAACTGTCACCACGCTTGCTGCCAAGAGTGACAAGTCCCATGTAATAAAAAATTACACTTCCTTTGCTTTTTTGTTTCCACGTGTATATGGTGAAGGGGACCAAGGGTCGTGGGGATTGAACTCAGAGGCATTCTACCTCTGAGCTGCATGCCCACCCTTTTTTATTTTTTGTTCTGAAATAGATTTTTGCTACATTGCTGAGTCTCATTACATTGCTGAGGCTGTTCTTGAACCTGTGATCCTCTTGTCTCAGCTTCCCAAGTACTGGGATTACAGGCGTGTACCATCACACCAAGCTTGTATTTGGTTCCGAGACCACCATTTTGGAAGGGCACTAGCCTATCATATGTGAGGCTCTGGGTTTGAACCCAAGCACTGAGTGAGACAAGATGGAGGCAGAGAGATAAAGAGAGAGAGGAGGTCCAGATGCAGCCCCCCCTCCCCGCAGCCTCGAGGTGCAGTGCACACTGGGGCGGCGATGCTCAGCAGGCCACTGCCCGGCTGTGTGGAGGCCGCACCTCACACCTGGGGCCCTGGTGAAGCCCGGCTGCCGCGCTGTAGCTTCCCCAGGCTCTCCCCAGCCGCAGGCCAGGCCTGAGGTCCAAGGAAGGATGGAACCTGAACGCTGAGTCCTGATGGCACTGGAGGTCTGCCACAGCCGCCACATCCATGACAGCACCTCAGGTGGACTCACGGAAGCCTCAGCTCCGCGTTAGGTGAAAAGCGAACACTCGCACTGAGTGAGGGGCCTGGCGAAGCCAACCGCACCAGGGCCAGACACGTGGGCTGGCTGGTGAGGCGGGTCCTGGGGTGCAGGTGCTGGTCCCCAGGAACAGGGCCTGCCAAGGGCCAGCCAGCACCGGGTCCTCATATGCGAGCTGGCCAAGTGGGGGAGGCAGGGCTGGGACAAATGGATCTGCCCTGTCCATCCTCATGGTCAGCCAAGAGTGGACTCGATGCTGGCGTGGGCAGAGATGTGGAGGCTCCAGGTCCAGGTCACAAGTCCTATCACAGTCCCCACTTTCCTGAGGCTGTCGGGGGTGAGGACGCTGTTCCTTCTGGAAGGCAGGGAGGGAACCTTGAGGTTCCTCCTCAGAAGGTAGGCCGGCCACGCAGCGCCATGGAGCCATCTTCAATGGTGACAGCAGTGGGAGACCAGCCCCCAGTCCCCAGGACCTGGGACCCCCCTGCTCTATGTGGACCGCCTTCAGCATATCCTGGCAGGAGGCTACCGGGCCCTGGACTAGGCTCTAGGCCCAGTTCAGAGTTGCCTCCAGGTCCACTAGCTTGAGCACAGGGCAGCAGATTCCTCCTGGCTGCAACCTGGTACTCCCAGCACTTCCAAACAGAGCTGAGGACCCCTCCCCACTGCTCTAGCCCACAGGCCACTCCTCCTGGCTACGAGTGACCTGCCAGGCTGTGGAAGAAGTCCTGGCCCTCCAAGAGTATGCTGAGGCCACCAAGCATATGACCACATACTTCCCAGTGCCAGGCTGGACTGCGACAACCTAGTGAGACCCTATTTCAAACTAAAAGAAATAAAATAGGGCTGGCAGTGTGGCTCAGAGGTATACCTCACCAGGGTTCAATCCTCAGTACCAAAATATATATAAAAATATTTACTATATTTATATATGTAATTAAAATATACTTAGATATTTTATATATAAATATTTTAAAATATTTACATATGTATATATATATATATAAAACTATTAGCAAGGTTGCGACAGAAACACAATCAGACGAAACTAAAAGAAATAAAATAGGGCTGGCAGTGTGGTTCAGAAGTATAACTCACCTGGGTTCAATCCCCAGTATAAAAATATATATATTTTTTTAATTCTATATATATAAATATATATATAAAACTACTAGCAAGGTCATGACAGAAACACAATCAGACAAATTTCCAGATTATGAATTGCAATTTCAAATACAGCAGAAGAATCAAAGAAGTAAATACTCGATAATAGTCCTTGAATGCAACTATAATTTCAGTGACTGGAAAACCTTCTAAAAACTGGACTAAGATTACAGTGAGTACATTAAAGTGCAAATGAGCAATAGAAATATTTATCAGAAAATATAACTTTGGACAATCTCCTTTATAAACTGCACGTACAGACAAGCTCTAAGAAATGCACAGGGAGTGGATTAAGGACCTGCAGGAGATACTGTCTTCCATACGTTCCAGGTTCATCAATACATCAAGCTCCAAAAGCTCTCTGGAACCATACTGCTTTTCCAGCTCTAGAAAAAACATTTTAATTCATATGTGTCTTAACACAAGGTAACTGCTCCCACTGCAGGATGCTGAGTATTATTATTTCAACATTGGTTATAAAATACTCCACACTGTATTAATGATGTTACCAATGGAGACTGTTTCAGACTTCACACGCCATGAGAGGTAAAGCATGTTCTCCTCTCTGGCAGTTCAAGCCATATAACAAATGTTTTCTTTTGCCATACTATCAGGTAGACCAGAGACCAATTTGCACTGCACTTAGATGGCTCTAAGAACTTATAATTTGCTTATGACAACATGCCATTTATTTTCTTTGTATATATTTCTCTCATGTTGAATTTTACTTATTTTTATGTCCTAGTTTTAATTAATAAACTCTCACAAAACTCCTAAAGTAAAATTCAAAATGAGCAGACAACTTACCACAGATGTATTCATTCTTTTCTGTTAGAGACATGTAGAGGACTTTGGAATTATAGCTAAAAGAGAAAGCGAACGGTGAAAACCATGTGAGAAATGTGCATTGCTCCTAGACTTAATTATGTGAAAGTTCTACATAGTGGCCTAAGGGGAAAAAGTAAAATAAAATAAAAAAGACACTAGGAAACAATGATAAAAAAAAAAATCCTCCTTACAGAGAAATAGTCTCTTACACATGAGAATTGCAAGACAGTTCGTGTTGAAGGAGCATTTACAAGTTTATCAACTGGTAGACATTAAATATGCAACTTACCTTTACCTTTATAAAAATATTTAGTTGTTGCTGAGTTACTAACAAAGTTATCATGAAAAAAATAATTTAAAACTTTAAGAATGATTTTTAATAAAACTTCAAGCCGGGCATGGTGGCACATGTTTATAATCCCAGCATTTGGGAGGCTGAGACCGGAGGATCCGGGTTCACGGCCAGCCTCAGCTACCTAGTGAGGCACTCCGCAACTTAGTGAGACCCTGTTTCAAAATAAAAAATAAAAAATAGGGCTGGGATATAGCTCGGAGGTAGAATGCCCCTGAGTTCAATCCCCGGTACCGCAAAAAAGAAAAAAAAAAAAAATCAATGCGCCAAAAATAAAAAACAAGAATCATTTAGTCACTAATATTTAAATTATAAAAAAATACTTAAAATTATATCTGTTCACCTATAAATACAGATGTAGAACATAGGCCTTGATACAAGTGTTTTCATTAGAATGCTCATATACCTAAATTTCATAGAAAGTATGCATCTTTCAACCTAACAATTTTGGCTTCTGATTTCACAGAACTTTCGTCCCAACAGTTTCCATGACATGTCTCCGTGTACCTACATCCTCACGGACATGCCTCCTACAATGACCACCGCTTTCCCACTGGACTCGCTTCGACCAGTGAGTCATCAAGAAATGAATACAATGGTTTTGAAATGAATTTTCCCACTGGACTTTGTCTTCTCAAGATAGTGTCATCTTGTGAAGAAGCCTCGGGCTAAACTGTAGAATACACACGGCGTGACCAAGGCCAGCACAAGCCACCAGATAACAATGAACAAGAGTCACACGATGTCCACAACCTTTTCTGTGATGCCACACAATATCCACAAAGGTCCTGCTGAAATCACCAAGTGCAAAAGCTGACTCACAGAATAACAAACAAATGAAATGCCTTCCTTAAACCCAGTAAACACATGGCGATTCATGAGGTACTGTTACAGTTTGAACATTACACGCCCCCCAAAAGCCATGTGCTAAAGGATGTGTCACCAGTCTGTGGTGCTCTTCCCAGGTGGTGCAGTCCTTAGAAAGTGGGGCCCAGTGGAGCAAAGGGAGGTCGCCGAGAGCATGCCCTTGAAGGTTACATGGGGACCTGGCCCCTCTTCTACCTCCTTGAATCCTGGCTGCCATGAGTTCAGCAGCTTTGTTCTGCATGGGAACATCCTGCCAAGCTCTTCTGCCTCAGCAGAAACCAGAAGCAATGAGGCCAGATGAGCAGGGACTGAAGCCTCCAAAACTGTGAGGCAGAATTAACCTAAACGCATCAGTAAGAGTGTTTTTTAAAAGGGAGTTACCATAAAGCATTGAAAGAAAAAAAGACTAACATGTTTAGAGCCAATTCTTCTAAAGGAAGATTTGTTTTTCTAAATCGCCTGGTGTTACTAAAATTGCAAAACACACAGGAGCTGGGCATTTGGACGAGTTCAATGGGGATGTGGTAGGAACCATGACCCTGCATCGTTCAGGTCTGGATGGTGCACTCATCTCTGCACTCCTCCAGGGATGTGATGCTGTTTTTGGTTCGGTATTTTCCCTGGTAGCTCTATGGCCCACATTTTGCCTTCCCCACAATAAAAGCCATGACTCCACAGGCCAGGAACCACTGTGGGGATTCTGCCAAGAGCTAAGTATGTCTATCCCAACTATACATCCTGGGACTGGGGAAATAACCACAGGATGAGTTCAGGGATCCACCAGACTCACTGTCTGTCGGGCCTTGGCTAAATCACCTCTGATCCCCTGACCTCCATACCACCTACTTTGACTGGACGACCACAATGACGCCTGGATCTCATGGAGTCAACGTCAGTTCAGAGCCGGTGTCCAGCAGTCCCCGAAAGGTCTCCGCTTTTCCTTTGCCACAGTGCACAGTTACTTGGTGAAAGGCCGTGGGTGCCTGTGGGGAAAGATGGGAGAAAGATTCACAGCAGAACACTTCAGTTCTGTTCCGAGGTCCTTCCTCAAGGGGACCTGGTCTCCCCGTAAGCCAAGGGGTTCTGGGTCTGTAAACTGGCTCAAGTCTGGGAACTGGATGTGGGTCTGTGATACCCTGCTATAAAGATTTATGTCAGACTTTGCTACATTTGTCCTAGAATTTTTCTGTTATATAAATCAAATAAGAATTTGGTGCATTTCCTGTCTATTTCACTTCTGGGAGCACCATGCTGATCAGCCAATGCACGAGTCAAACCCTTCTGTTCATCGCTTCTCCTCTGCTGTCCACCGTGGTAAATACGGCCACCTAGCCTTTCATGGCTGAGAGCAGCAACCTGGGCCCTGCCACTCCAGGATCCAATAATACCCAACACATTTAGGTCTCCAAATTGATTGATTGTGTCTCCCACCGTAAGTTCCAGCATACAGAGAACAGCAATGGCAGAGCCCTTCAAGGATCACGGTGTCCCCCTGACACATCTGTTTGTTAAGGTACAGATGAAGGGCATGTGCTCTGGACGCCTCCACTGAGCAAATCCCTCTAGTATTTTCAGCTCTCTGAGCCTTTGAATAGCTTCATCTACAGAAAACCGGAGGGCAGGCATTTCCCACTCATTCACTGTAGGCCATCTTTTCATCCAGACCTCCGCCAATCAACCAACCAAATAAACTATTTGACACCCTTCCCAACACTGCCAGCTACTGCATTATACCTAGAATCTCTGCTTAATGGGCCACGTCAATAAATTCAGCCTGATCTAACAGTATGTTACTTCCATCATTATCTCCAAAAAAGGGGATTTTATCCATCAAAATCCATCCCATACATGTTCCCCAGACATCTGCTTGTACAAATTAGAAACTCAAGAACTTCCTTTTAGCCAGGCATTGGGGGCACACGATTGTAATCCCAGTATTTGGAGGGTGAGATTGGAGGATCTGGGTTCTCAGCCAGCCTCAGCTAGTTAATGAGACCCTCTGCAACTTAGTGAGACTCTGTTTTAAAATAAACAATAAAAAATAGGACTAGGGGTGTAACTCAAGAGGTAGAATGCCCCTGGGTTCAATCTCCAGTGACACGCGCGCACACACACACACACACAAAGACTTTGGAGTACAGCACAATTCTTCACGGGTCACACTCTGCACCTCACCTGGAGGGGCCGCTTACACTTGCTTCTAGTTACCGGTCTAGAAGCGAAGAGGGATGGTGAGGGAGGGTCTGGGGAGTATCAGCATTCTCTTGCTCCGTCCATAGGCAACGCAGGACTAGTTCCCTCAGGGAAGGGTGGAAAAGCCAATTCTACAGAGGGTGGGGAGGCCTTCCCCTCCCTGGGAAGGTAGGGATTCCACTTCCCTAGCCTCTTCAGGGTACTTACACACACACACATCTCAACTCCAATTTGCAGGATCCTGTTGTTTTCCTAGCAGTGCCTGCACTTTAACTGCAGACACTTTTATTTAAAATATTGCTATATGCCGGGCGTGGTGGTGCACACTTGTAATCTCAGCATTTGGGAGACTGACTGGAGGATCCGGGTTCACAGCCAGCCACAGCTGTTAAGTGAGGCCCTCTGAAGCTTAGTGAGACTCTGTTTCAAAAGATAATGAATAAAAAATAGGGCTGGGGCTATAACTCAGAGGTAGAATGCCCCCAGGTTCTATCCCCAGTACTGAAAAAAAAAGATTTTTGATTTTTGCCACGGTATTTGTGGATATGTGCTTTTGGGGAGTGCTTCTTTCCTGCATGCCACACAGTCAGTCCTTAGTACAAAATTTCAGCACTAATTGGAAAGCTCTAAGGTCTGCAGGAAGACACGATGAATATCAATTCCAATCTCAGAACCAGGTGAAGCAGTAGGAATTGTAATTTTTTGCTACTAGTCATTCCATTTCAATTTCTACTAGGGCTTTGGCTATCAGTCTCATAAAGTTAGAGGAAAGGAAGATTTAAAGTAGATTTGCAATGTCACTGAACACTGTAAAGAAAGAAGTGGTGATCACATAGTGACCATGGCTATCCTGTCCAGCCAAGTTACTAACAGGCAGGTCAGTCCTTTACTCAGGAACAGAGCCCCTACCCAATTTGAGCTGGGATATATATAAATATATTTCAGCCACAGGCATTTCTGCAAATCTGAGAGCTCACGCAGCTCATTCATAGGGAAGGTCGGGTAGCTAAAGACCAACTGTTAGATGAGATGGAGGTGTAGACTTCCCATGGCTCAGTGGTCTCTGGCCCCGTCCACAGAGATAGTCCAGGCAGAGACTCGGCTTGTTCCCTGCAGTTACCAGCACGCACACCCACCACTGGCCTTCCTCCATTCCTATCTCACTTTGCCTACCTCCCCACCCTTTCTTTTTGGAAATAACTACTACTGTACACACATTTCTGTCTCTTTGGAGGAAAAACAAATCTAAAATAGCAAGAGACATAAGTCACAGCCACTCTTACTTTGACTAAGTCAAATGTACTGGTGGAAGCTGGGCATGGTGATATGCACCTGTAATCCCAGTACTTGGGGGACTGAGTCAGAGGACTGGAGGCTCAAGGACAGCCTCAGCAACTTAATGAGACCCTCAGCAATTTAGTGAGACCCTGTTTCCAATCAAAAAATAAAATAGGGCTGGGGGTGTAGCTTGGAAGTAGAATGCCCCTGGGTTCAATCCCCAGTACCAAAACAAAACCAACAACAAACCTCATTGGTGGAAACTTCATCTAGACACAATCCCACATGAGCAAGAAAAATAGATAACAGGATATGCCAGACACACCACACTCACCGAGCACAAGTAATGACAGAGACACCAGCCAGCACAATATCCAGTTCTCAACAAAGGAAAAGATGAGTGGACAATAAACCAGCCAACCTGCAAAACGAAAGACAAAAGTGGTTAGGAGATTATTGACAGTAACAACACTCTTCTTGTATAAACCCAATTAGCTTTATTTAAAAAAATGGCAAATCATAAGTTACTAGATACACCTAAAAAGAAAAAACAAAGCCAGGCGTGGTGGTGCACACTTGTAATCCTAGTACTTGGAAGGCTGAGACCAGAGGATCCGGGTTTTTGGCCAGATTCAGCTACTTTAGTGAGGCCCTCTGCGACTTAATGAGACCCTGTTTCAGAATAAAGAATATAAAATAGGACTTGGGGTGTAGATCAAAGATTGAATGCCCCTGGGGTTCGATTCCCAGTACCAAAAAAAAAAAAAAAACCACCAGCAATATCTATCTGTCTAGCTTGAAGAGAATTGGTCCTCAAGGCATCCCACTTTGCTCACATTCCAAGGAAGCGAATATTAAGAATTATGGTGGCATGGTGGCCCACACCAGCAAACCCAGAACTTGGGAGGCTGAGACAGGAAGATGAAGAAAACCTCAGACTCTTAGTGAGGCTCTCAGCAACCTAGCAAAACCCTATTTCAAGACAATAACAAAAAACACTTTTAAAAGGGCTGGAGGTGAAGCTCTGAGCTAGAAAGCCCCTGGGTTCAATCCCCAATGCTACACAAACACACAAAATTATTATCCATTAAAAATAGAGCCAGGCAGCTGGGCATGGTGGCGCACGCTTGTAATCCCAGCATTCGGGAGGCTGAGACCGGAGGATCCAGGTTCGCGGCCAGCCTCAGCTACCTAGTGAGGCACTCCGCAAATTAGTGAGACTCGGTTTCAAAATCAAGAATAAAAAATAGGGCTGGGGGTATAGCTCGGAGGTAGAATACCCCTGAGTTCAATCCCCAGTACCGGAAAAAAAATAGAGACCTAGCTGGGCATGGTGGCACACACTTGTAATCTCAGTACCTGGGAGGCTGAGACAGGAGGATGCAGGTTCCTGGCCAGCCTCAGCTACTTAGTGAGGCCCTCTGCAACTTGGTGAGACCCTGTTTCAAAATAAATAAAAAAAATATAGATCTGGGAGTATAGTGTGGAGGTAGAATATCCCTGGGTTCCATCCCCAGAGACCTTACGTCAGTTGCTTCAGAACACTTAGATGTTTGCAGTGCACATTTCTATTTAGGATTTACAGTGCTGAATATATGATGTACTATGTATTTAAAAGGGAAAACCATATATCCAAAGAGAAAAAAAGAAGAGTCAAAAGATTTTTTTTTTGGGGGGGGGGGAGTACTGGGGATTTAACCCAGAGGCCTTCCACCTTCAAGCTATACTCCCAGATCAATATTATTTCTTATTTGGAAACAGGGTCTCACTAGGTTTATGAGTCTCACTACTAGCTGAGGCTGCCCTCGAACCTTTGATACTCCTATCTCAGCCTACCAAATACGGGGATTACAAGCCTGTGCCACCATGCTCGGCTGAGTCAAGAGATTTCAGTGAGAGATTTTCAATAAGAGACATTCAAATTACAAAGAAGTATATAAACTTGTGTACAAGTTGGATGTGGTGATGAATGTGTATAATCCCAGTACTTGGGAAACTGAAACAGGAGAATCACAGTTTTGAGGCCAGCCTCAGCAATTTAGTGAGACCCTCAGTAACTTAAGGAGTTCCTGTGTCAAACTAAAGGATAAAAAGGGCTGGGGGGTGTAGCTCCCGATTAAAAACAAAGAATACCAGTACCACACACAAACGAACTCCCACTGGAGAAGGGGTGACCCTCAGGACCCAGGAGGGACAAGGACCCTGCTCTGCTCCTCTCATCAGGAGTCCCCCTCTCTGACCAGGATTCTCCCCTGAGGACCCTGATGGTCGTTCCCACACTGTTTAGGGAATCTAGGGAGCTCGCTCTGCCGTGGAGGCTGCGGGCAGGACGGGCTCCCGTCGTGGTTCAGCACAGGGACAGACAGCGCAGGGCTCCAGCCGCCGCCCCGTCCCCACTCGCGGCCACAGTGGCGAATGCGGCCCTGCCCCGCCGAGAACTCGGGCCTGGGAACTCCACCGCGGACCGTGGAGAGGCCCGTCCCGCCGTCCCGAGCAGCCTCCCCGGCCCGCCCAGGACGCGGCGTACACTCACACTTCCTGGCTCCGGCTCCCGCGGCTCGGCGTCCTCCCCGGGGCCTCCCCGCACCCGCGGTCACAGCGCGACAGCAGCGGCGGCGCGGGCACTTCCGGCGGGGAAGCGGGGCCAGACTTTGAACCAGCCGGGCGGAAGTCTAAGTCTGTGCGTCAGAGACCCGCCCCCACCTCCCGGCTGTGCGGCGGATTGGACAGTTCTCCGCTCGGTGCTTCTGATTGGACATCACTGCAGGCCCCGCCCCCTCGGCTCCCGACTGACAGACTTGTCGACCAACCAAGAGCTGAGTCTTGGTCGCAAATAACTCAATTATGAAAAATGATTCATTCTGGTGCTACAGTGGCGGGTGGGCTGGGTGCAGCCATATGAGCAAGCAGGCTGCTGGCTTCCGGGAGCGGGCTGGTTGGCATGGTAACGGAAGCAGGCTGGAGTATTTGGAATTTACAGACCCCCCACACTTAAAGGGGAAGGGTTAAAAAGCACTGTGTATTTTCTCACCTAGCTCTGTAAGTTGGAATCAGACAGGCTGGTCCAGGTAGAGATAATGTATTAATTACCAGTAGAAGAAACAAATATATAGAGAGCCCTTTTGGCGTATCTGGAAAGTGATCCAGTTATAGATGATGTCATGTCCTCATGTCCTGTCCCAAAGCAGGCATTTAAAAGGTTAAAACAGACTGCTTCCAGCAGAGAGTGATGGCCCACTTGTAATCTCAGTATTTGGGAGGCTGAGACTGGAGGATCCCAGTTTGCGGCCAGCCTCAACTACTTAGTGAGGCTCTCTGAAATTTCTCAAGTTCAGTTTAGTGATTGACTTTGATATATTCGTGAAAGTACATCATGTGCATTAGGGTGTCCCCCCTTCCCCATCACTTTCTGTTAAGTCAAATTCTTTGCTCACCTAAGGTCTCCTTCTTCATCTGGAGTCCCTCTTATGTCCCATTTTCTCCCTAGCTTCCATATATTAGGGAGAGCATACGATTTTTTACTTTTTGTGACTGACTAATCTGATTTAACATAATGTTTTCCAGTTCCATCCATTTCCCTGCAAATAACATGATTTTGTTCTTCTTTATGGTTGAGTAAAATTCCATTGTGTACATATCCCATAGTTTTGTAATCCATTCATCTGTCGATGGACATCTTGGCTGTTTCCATAGTTTGGCAATTGTAAATTGTGCAACTATAAATATAGATACACATGCATCGGTCTGATAATTTGGTTTTCATTCTTTTGGGTAGATACCCAGAAGTGGTATTGCTGGATCATATGGTAGGTTCATTCCCATTCGTCTGAGGATCCTCCATACTGTTTTCCAATGGTCGGTTTAAGTTTTCTATATCTTCTTGTCTCAACTTAGGAAGGTTATATGCGTCTAGAAATTTGTCAATTTCTTCTAGATTTTCCATTTTGTTGGAGTATAGTTTTTCGAAATAGTTTCTGATGATCCTCTGTATTTCCATACTGTCGGTGGTAATATCACCTTTTTCATCTCTTATTTTGGTAATTTGGGTTGCTTCTCTCTTTCTTTTGGTTAGGTTGGCTAATGGTTTATCTATCTTGTTTATTTTTTCAAGAAACAATCTTTTGGTTTTGTTGATTTTCTGTATTGTTTTTTTATTCTGTACTTCATTAATTTCTGCTCTGATTTTCATAATTTCCTGTCTTCTACTAGATTTGGGGTTGGACTGTTCTTTTTTTTCTAGTGCCTTGAGCCATGTCATTAGGTTGTTTATTTGGTGATTTTCTGTTCTTCTTATGTGGGCACTCAGTGCTATAAATTGACAGTAAGCATGTGGGTCTGTTTCTGAGTCTTCTATTCTGCTCCATTGGTCTATGTGTCTGTTTTTGTGGCAATACAATGCTGTTTTTATTAAATACTGTGGCTTTGTAGTAGAGTTTGGAGTCAGGTATTGTGATACCTCCTGCATGGTTCTTGTTGTTCAGAACTACTTTGGCTATTCACTTACTCCACGCCTGGTCGCTGGGACCACAGCTGGGCAGCCAGCTTAGCGGCTGCAGCTCTGCACTCCATGGCTTGGCGCCGCTGCCGTGCGGTCTGGCTTTCTGGAGTCTCTTTAGTTGTGCTTCAAATTTCATTGTTTTGTTCGCTTTTTTGTCGCTTTTTTCTTCTGTCAAGAAGCTGCTTTTATGGCAGATTTGATTCGAGCTCACAGCGCCTGAGGAGAGGTGTTTCACTCAGACGCCATCTTCTGGCTTTGGTATTAAAGTGATGTTGGCTTCATAGAAAGTGTTTGGGAAGGTCCTGTTTCTTTCTATTTCATGGAATAGCTTGAGGAGTATTGGGATTAGCTCTTCTATAAATGTTTTGTGAAATTCACTTGGAAAACCATCTGGCCCTGGGCTTTTGTTTGATGGTAAACCCTTTATTGCTGTTTCTATCTCTTTGATTGCTATTGGTCAGTTTGTTTTCTCTATCTTCTTGACTCAATTTAGGAAGGTATATGTGTCTAGAAATTTGTCAATTTCTTCTAGATTTTTCCATTATGATGGAGTATACTTTTTTTTTTTTTTTTTTTTTGCGGTACTGGGGATTGAACTCAGGGGCATTCTACCTCCGAGCTATACCCCCAGCCCTATTTTTATTCTTTATTTTGAAACCAAGTCTCACTAAGTTGCGGAGTGCCTCACTAAGTAGCTGAGGCTGGCTGAGAACCCGGATCCTCCGGTCTCAGGCTCCCGAATGCTGGGATTACAAGCGTGCGCCACTACGCCCGGCTCCGAAGCATCTTTACTGACCTTTTGTTAGAAGATTTGTCTAGTGATGTGAGAGGAGTATTGAAGTCTCCTCGTATTAGTGTATTGTGATCTATGTGTGACTTTATATCATGCAGAGTTTGTTTTATGAAAGTGGCTGCACCTATGTTTGAGGCATAGATGTTGATAATTGTTATTTCCTCTTGCTGGATTGTTTCTTTCACTAGTAAAAAATGAACTGCTTTGTCTCTTCTGGTAAGCTTGAGTTTGAAGGCTAGGTTATCTGATATCATAGTTGCTACTCTTGTTTGTCTCTGAGTTCCATTGGCATGGATTACCTTACTCCAGCCCTTCACCTTTAGTTTGCGGGAATCTTTGCTTGTACATTGTGTTTCTTGCAGGCAGCATATAGACGGATTCTGGGTTTTGATCCATTTTGCCACCTTGTGACTTTTTATTGGGGAATTGAGACCATTTATATTCAGTGTGATTATTGAGAGATGATTTTTAACTCCTAACATTTTGAGTTTTGACTTCTGTTTTTGGTAGTGTTTGTTCTTCTTTGCTTAGTTGTTTGCTTCCTGGAGATTATTATTTCTCTGGTTCTGATGTTTACTTGTTAGTTCTTCTTTGTAGTTAATCTCTTTGAGTATTTTCTCTAGTGCTGGTTTGAAAGACATAAATTCTTTCACTTTTTGTTTGTCATGGAAGGTTTTTATATCCCCATCAATTTTGAGAGGGAGTTTTGCTGGATAGGAGATTCTTGGCTGTAAGTTATTTTCTTTCAAAGTTTGGAATATGTTACTCCAGCTCCTCCTGGCTTTCATGACTTGGTTTGGGAGGTCTGGAGTGATTCTAATTGATTTGCCTCTAAATGTCACTTGGCCTTTTACTTTTGTTGCATTTAGAATTCTCTCCTTAGCCTCTACATTAGTGAACTTGATTATTACATGGCATGGTGAACCTCTTCTTTGGTCTTGTCTAAAGGGGGTTCTATATGTTTCCTGTACCTGTGTGTCAACTTCTTCTTTTTTTTTTTTTTTTTTTTTTTTTTTTTTTTTTTTTTTTTTTTTTTTTTTTTTTTTTTTTTTTTTTTTTTTTTTTTTTTTTTTTTTTTTTTTTTTTTTTTTTTTTTTTTTTTGTAGTACTGGGGATTGAACTCAGGGGCATTCTACCTCCGAGCTATACCCCCAGTCCTATTTTTTATTCTTTATTTTGAAACCGAGTCTCACTAAGTTGCAGAGTGCCTCGAACCCAGATCCTCCTGTCTCAGCCTCCCGAATGCTGGGATTACAAGCGTGCGCCACCACGCCTGGCCTGTGTGTCAACTTCTTGTTCTATGTTTGGAAAATTCTCTGATATTGCTTCTTTGAAAAGGTTACTTATTCCATAAGTTTCAACTTCTAATCCCTCTTCCATGCCTATTATTCTTAGGTTAGCTCTTTTAAAATTGGCCCAGATCTCATCAATGTCCAATTCATACTGTCAATTTTTTTTTCTAGATTATGTGCAATGGATTCACTTTTGGAATGGTCATCTTCTAAGAGTGATAGTCTATTTTCCATCTGGTCTAATCTACTGTTCATAGTTTGTATTGATGTCTTAACTTCTATTATAGCATCTTTCACATCCTTCACTTCCCTCAAGGCTTCTCTGATTCATGCTCAGGGTGTCAGATTCTTTGTTTATTTCTTCCTTTATTTCTTTCTAGCTCTCTCTGAATTCTTTCTGAAAATTTTGTATCATTTGTACTATTAGAGATCTGAATTGTTCTTCTGGTAATCTCTGCCATTCAGTGTTGCTGAGTTCTATTATTGTGGGATTGTGTTGATTCATTGTTTCTTTGCTATTTTTCCTTCCTATGGTTTCCCTGTTCTTAAACTTATATCTTTGCTGCTCTTGCAAGCTTTCTCTGACTTTAATAGGTTTCTTATTTTATTTCCTCTCTGTGAACAGTATCTTGTAGTGTGTTGCAATTACTCTAGGACTTCTTCTGCCCTAATTGAAACATGAGTCCGAGTCCCAGTACCCAAGGCTTATTCTGAACCCAAACCCGAACCACAGCCCTATCCCTAGAAATAGCCAGAGGTGAATCCAACAAGATCCTGAATGTGATGCAGAACCCTAGCAAATGCCTGAGCCTGAGCACAAGTCGGAGATGGGTGGTGAGTCCAAAGCAGAGCCCAAGCCGGAGCTCTAACTCAAAACTGAAACAGAGAGCAAATCCAATATGGACACTAAATCATACCCCTAACCAAAACAGAATCCTGAGTCCAAGTACCATCAGGAATGAGAACCCAAACCTGAACCCAAACCTGAACAAGAACCCAAACCCGAGCTTGATAATAAATCTGAACCCTAACCCAAATGTGAACCCAAACACTAACCTGAGCCGAAACTATAACCATAACCAAAACCGAAAGTGAAACTGAGAGTGGCACAAAGCCATAGTCCCTGTCCCACCCTAATCAAATCCCAAACTGGAAAGTGAATACAAAACTGGTGCTGAAACCTAGCGGGAGCACTAGTCAAGTCGGACTAGCCCAGGCCGAGTCCAAGCCCCAGCCTGAAATGACACCAGAGCCTCATCCCAAAAGGGAGCCC